>JAQQST010000863.1:0-14265 GCA_028646485.1 Cryptoprocta ferox
AGGGAGTGTTTGAGTGTCCAAGAGCACATATGAGGTGAGGGTGAGCTCATCACCTGTCCCTGTGATCCCCACCACAGAACGCACCTGTTCCCCTGAACCACCTCCCGGACACGGTCAGACATGTCTAGTGAGGTTTGTAAGTTCCTGACCTTCTAGAAGTCCCAGTAGAGTGAAGTGTGGAGATGAGCTCTTTTCTATCACAGGGAATTGGAGATACTGAGAAGCCTTGACAGAGACTCACAGAGCCGATGGAGATGCTCCAGCACAAGTTTTTAAACAACCACAAGGGTCATTTATACATGATCTCTGGGTGGACATCAATGGAAAGCCTCAAAAAATTTAAAATAGTTGAATTTTTAAATTTACATCCAAATTAGTTAGCATATAATACAATGATGATTTCAGAAGTAGATTCCTTAATGCCCTTATCCATGTAGACCACCCCCCTTCCCACAACACCTCCCTGCTCTAGTCCCCTTGGAAAGTTATGGCAAATGCCACAGATTAGGTAAATTGTAAAGAGGAAAGTTACATTTCTCACAGATATCAGACTGGAAGTCCAAGATGAAGCTGGCAACATGGTCACACTTTGGAGGGGAATTTTTCCCTGGTTACAGATGGTGACTTCTTACTGGGTCCTCACAAGGTGGAAGGGAAATGAGATCTCTGGGGCTTCTCCTAGGGTGCTTTATCCCAGTCATGATGGATCCACTCTCCTGACCCAATCATTTCCCACAGACAGACTTCCTACCACTATCATCTGTCATGGGTACGATTGAACATATGGACTTTGGGAGAATAAATATTCAGATGAAAGTACTCTTCTGGAGTCTTTGAGGAAGGGTGGTTCTGCCAACACTTTCATTTCAGTCCACTGAGGCAGATTCCATGTAGACCCCCAGAGGGTAGGAGAATAATCATAGGAGATTTGAGCCCTGTGTGTGGTAACTGGACCCAGTTGTCATAGGAAACAATACAGACAGGGATGTGAGTGTCACGTTACTGCAGGTCCCCCCACACTGCCCCTTTTGCATGATGACCAGCAGTACTTATGCAGGGCAGGGACACTCACAGGCTATGGTGTGTGAGGAGGAGCTTCTGCAGAAACTCAGCACTAAAGAGTGGGGTGGCTGCAAGGTTGCTGTGCTGACGTAGACTGAGCTTGAGCCTGGCACACCTGTCAGTCCATGAGTTGTGACCCAGAGTTCACGCCTGTCCTACCTGAATGTCATGGGTGTGGTGCTCAAACCAAGACTGGGAAATAACAATTCATCCATGACTTTAATTTCCTCTCCTTTCCCTGAAGCATACTGTCACATTTCAAATAGGGTGGAAAGTTCAGAACATGTTAGGGACAGATTGACAGTCCAAGACTCTGCAGTCTGTCACCTACCAACTCTTCACAGATGATACCTCAGTTGACATCCCTCCTTCTATAAACATAGAGGTGACAAATATCCCCTCTGTAAAATATGACAAACAGGTTTCCCTGATACAAATTCTTTATCCCTTTTTTTTCTTTCTGTGTATCTGGACTCTTCAAACCTTTCTATAACAACTGATGAGCCCATGAGAGCATTATTCTTTGTCCCAGACTCCTGACTCTTTCATTGAGGGAGATGTAAAATCATTGTCCCTGTCCCTCCTTGGCCCACCACCACTGTACCCACCTGAGGGTTTCTGACCCTCTCAGGATGTGTTTTCACCATGTCTCTCACACAGTAGTACAGGGCCATGTCCTCAGAGTTCAGTCCACTGATCTGTAGATAGGCTGTGCTGACAGATGTGTCCATGGAGAAAACAAATCAACCTGAGAGGCCATGTGCATGCATTGGATTCCCAGTGTAGGTTGTTGATCCATCCCACATACTGAAGGCTCTTTCCTGGTCCCTGTCAGACCCATTTCATAGCATAGCTGGTGAACGTATATCCAGATTCCTTGCAGGAAACCTCCACTGACACCCCAGGCTTCCTCACCTCAGACCCAGACTGCACCAGCTTCACTTGGGAGTGCACACCTGTGGACAGGGAATGAGAGAAGATGAAATCATCCTTGACAGTTGCTGGCACCATCTTATGTCCAGGGCCTGGTGAGTCCCTTACCTGAAGCCACCGCCATCAGGAAGAGGATTCCCCAGCCCCAGTCCATGGTGAGGGACTGTGCATTCAGGGTCTCCTATAGGGAATAGCGTTGTGGAGTGATGCTTTCAGGGCACAGACACACTCCTAATTAACCTAGTACACCTAGGCTTATTTGCATATTCATGAGGCAGAGTATTTCATACTCAAGACCAGACCCATCTAGAGAAGGAGAAGGATAGATGTCACAGGGACCATGCACATTGGGATTCAGAGGGCACAAGTCTAAACTTTGAGGACATGTGTCCCTAGGCAGGTTCCTGAACTTTGAGCAGACTGAGGCCCTCCCACTGCAGGACAAGAACCCACAAGAAATTTTATTCATTGTGAATCCACTTTTGAATGAGCCAGAGACCACCTGAACCTGTTATTGGCTCTGATATCTGAAAGTCTTACTCCTGGATAAGTGTGTCCCCAAATTGCTACATGAAATGAGCTAATAAATGCATTCCTGGCCTCCATCTCTCTACAGTGAAGATATTTAGATGCCCTGGACTATCTTCAAATATCTTTTTATTGCCTTGAGTTCATTAAATTCTCCTGATGGAACAAGATATTTATACACCTTTAGCATTCCTCATCCTACTCGTATTTTATATTATTTTCTGAAAAAGGAAATCCCGATTTCTGACAGGAAAGCCTTCCTCACCTCCTGTGCACCTGATCATGAGCCAGAATCCTGTGCTGGGTTGTTCTCAGAGCTCCCTGGAGCCCAGATGAGGATCTTCAAGGAGGAACCTGCCTGGGTTCTCAGGATATTTACTCCAGGGTTTCTACTCCACTATCACATGGTGGATGGGAGCAGAATATTCCACCTCAAATATGCCACTGGGATAAAAGGTGCTTGAGAAACCACCAGTGCAGAGACACCCTGACCCTCCTTTGTCCCCTAAACAGAATATGAATCTCCCAGGTGAAAGATGTCCTCCCTGTACAGGAGGAGAGAATCATCCTTAGCACCAGAAATAGGAATTTAGGGCCCAGAATGCTATGCAAACAAACCTTAGTTCTTCACTAAAGTACTACCACAAACCATACATTGTTGTCTTGTCAATCTTCACAAATATACTGCATATTTTTGTGAAGCTTGAAGAGCTCTTTGTTTTGCTCACTTCTTTGTTTCTTGGATTTTTGTGGGTCTCCTACACAAAACAATATTAATGCTGCTTTTCTGCTGATAGTATGTTTTAAGGAAATTTAACTTCTAAACAAGACCAACAAGCTAGAAGGAAAAGGGAGTTTTTCCTGCCTACAATGGCTATGCTGTGCTTTCAGAGATCTTCTAGTGACACCATATGCTCTGACAGCATCTGTCAAAATAGTGACCTGGCCTTACCAGACATGCACACTCTGCAGGGAGACTCCAAACATGGGTTTTATGAAACCACCAAGGATACCCTTCCCTGGACCCCCAGATGCACTGATACAGTTCACACCCATGTTGGATCCAGAGACTGGGGGTTCAGGGAATCCTCTTATCTCCTGTAGGTTCCTGTAGTTGAAGGTCACATTTGAATATATCTGCTGGTACAGACACATATAGTTCATAGTCCACTCCACATCTACTGTCCTAAACCACATAAATACATACTATAGCTGATATTTGCAGAATAGATCACATATTTGCCCTTTCTGGGTAATTCTCTCCACAATGATGCTGGGCCTAGGTGTGTGGAGTGTTTCATGACAACACAAGGAAAGCAAACACAATTCAAGCAGAGACTGGGAAGTGCAAGCAAGTTGGGTTTGTTTGTTCAACCAGCACCTAGGACCCTGCAGATGCTGTGCAGAGGAGGGTACAGACTTGGGCTTCAGAGTATCATTCCCGGGCTGACACACGCTGTCTGTCCAGCCAGCTCTGAGCCTTGACATGGGTGGGGGAGGCCCCACTAGACTTGCTGTCCCAGGAGGTCACCATTCCCAGAAGGCATGGCCAGTACCCCGAGGGAAGGGCCATGGAGGGCACTGGACAGGTCAGTCTCCTTAGGAGTAGATGCAGGAACAGGGGACCTGTAATGCATACTTGTTGGGTTAGAGGCCCGTGCTTGGGTGCCAGTGAAGCATCTTTGTGATGCAGTGTCCCTCCTGGAGGTCAGTCTCTGTTTCACTGTGCAGATGGTTTACATGATGACCTGACTTGTCTCATTTGTTCACATTTCCAGAACTGAAATGCTGTGTGTAAAAAGACACAGGAGAGGAATTGCATTCACTTCTGGCATGGTTGAAATAACTCCTCACTAGAGCTTGATGCTGTGCATGGAGAGTATCTTCGTGGTGAGCAGTGCTGTAGGGCATGAAAGCATTTGGGCGATTGCAGGAGTGTCCCCTCATACATCAAGTGCACAGGATCATGCACTATTGTGCCTGGAAGCCCATCTACCCAGATGGATGGTGTGTGTTCCCTGCAGACCTGGGCTGGGCCCTGGATTCATTCCAGAAAACAAGATGCTTAGTCTGTGCAGGGACTCTGGGTTATGCTCGCTGCTGTTGGGACCATGTGGACACCACCAGGTGAGAGCCTAGGGCCAGGACAGGAGACAGTCAGGAGCAGTCACCCCTTGATTATTCAGGGTCTGCAGCTTGGAGGTCCTGAAGACCCCATGCCTGTGAGAGGAGTGACCTTGGAATTGGAGGAGCAAGAAAGAACAGCCATGTCAACTGCCATAGGTGATGCTCCTGCTGGATCACCTGGTGAGCAGGACAGCAGAGGGAAGGTGAGGAGGGTGGTCTCTGAGGGCCACCACTGCTTCCACAGAATCACTCATCTCTAAGATGACTGTGGTTCCACCCATCTGGGGGGCTTCACTTTGCTGGTCATGCCCCTGCTGATCCTGCCTCTTGGGCTGCAGGCAGCGTGTCCTCCGGGTTCTGTGTTTTTGGTGAAACCCTCATAGATATTTCTGAATAAACCAATAGAACAGGGGTAGGGACAGATATTGGCCATGACCACAGGAACAAGGGAATGAGTCTGAGGCTTAGGAAGGAGGGTCCAAGGCCTGGTCTGGAAGCTGCCGGGTCCCTGTCCTCAAGCTAGTATTACTGTTGCTCTGAGATTCCCTATCTTTTTCCACTCAGATAGATCTGTGTCCTGTAGCCCTTCAGATTGAATCCCTTCATGTCACGCTGGTGTGGTGATCCTGTGTGGGGAAGGGTGTTATATATTCTGGTGAGTAAACACCAGTGACTCAGAGGTACTGAGTCTGGGCTGTGACCCTCACAAGGTGATCCAGGGCATAGCTCTCATTCCTTAAACTCAAGACATCCCAATAATAAAGCTGTGTTCTGTTAAAAGTACTTTGTTGGGAGCAGTATTGGGGGAATCCTTGATCTCCAGGATGTGTCAGAACATGAGGTCCAAGATCACATGTGAGGGGTTGTAGTCTGCATGTGAGGATGTTCCATGACCTCTGCTGGATAAAATCTGTGGCTGCTCAGGAATCAGGAAGGTGACCTCCTTCCTTTGGTTCATGCTGTCACCTAAGAGCAAACTGTAAATGGGGAGCTCGACATTAATAAATATATAAAGTACTTGATAATTTTAGAAAATAAGAAATGCCCAGAGAATGAAATATGAATACAGAAATGATGACATAAACACGGAGGGCCGTAAATAATGATAAATTATATTGGAAGTTCTCTATGGAATACTTAAAAATAAAGATACAAAACTGTCAATTTTTAACCTTATAAGAATCTGTCCTCTAATAACATATATATTGAAATCTTGTGTGTGAAAGACAGAAGCAGAGGAGGGGGAGATACAGTGAAAGAGAGAGGGTGCATTGTAGAGAGAAAAATGGCTTTACATAATAGACTCATAATTCATAAAATCTTTAGAGTACAGGAAGAACATGTCCATGAGGACCACAGAGGATGAGAAATCAAGGTGAAGAATTTTGATGCACCAGATGCTGCACGTAAGCCCACATCCGGCTTCTCCCTCAATCCCCTCATTCCCATGAGGAATTGTCATCTAGATGGTGGTGGGGGAGTCATTCTGGGACTAGATCCCTGAAGGTGCCTATGTTGTACATGTCAGCATGTCTAAGGTTGTGTGGGAAAGGAACACAAAACTTCCCTTTCCAACTCAGATTAATGGATTCCTCCTTAGAACATTCTGTGCTCAGGGGTAGTAAAGGACCATATGGGTGTTGAATTTAAGTGTTATTATGATTGCTAATGTTGTTCTTGCTTCTATGGTACCTGGATCTCAGGATAGCAGGGACCTCAGCTCAGAAATTCGACCTCAGGACATCATCAAGTGCATGGAAGAGATGTAAGAAAATGTATGTGATGAAGAAAACAGTCAAGCTCCTGGGTGAGGAGGGCCTGAATGAAAGTAAGTGAGGGCAGGGGTTTCATCTATTTTCCAGATGGGGATGTGAATATGGGAGATGACTGTATGGACTTGGGAAAGTGGATGGCAGTCCTAGTTCTTGGAGATCCCCTGGGAGGAGGCCAAGCTTGTCTCTTGAAGACCTCAATGTTGTGTCTGGGGACTCCTTCACCAAGCCCAAGGTTCTCCTGTACTCATGTGGGAAATGTTCCCAAGGAGCTAGGCTGCGATCACAATAGGTCCAGGAGGGATGGTTGCTTTCCAAATAGAGCCAATTACCCTCTGCTGTAGGGTGCTTATACTTTCATCAACCCCTCCCCCCCACAAATCCAGGGCCTCCTCACTGTTAGATAACCACTGGGGCCCACCACCTTTCCCATCATATCATGTTTACAGTAGTGGATATTCTGGTTTGGGGCCAGTAGCTAAGTGTACAAATGGTGTTGAAACTGGACAAAGATGAGCCACTGCACTGCCTGTGGTAATTCATAACTACTCCAATGGCTCACCTATCTTGAGCGGACGTAACTTCCCCGAAAGAGCTTCACCACCAGGTATGTTCATGTGGACACTATCTGGGCTTGAAAAAAAGCTAGAATGCACCAGGGAAACCACAATCTAGTCAGACTGAAATTTAAAATGTTATAACCAAGATGCAAATCCAAATGGAGGCCATAAAAACAAGGATGGGTGAAGCAGAGGAGAGAATTAGAGATATAGAAGATAAAATTATGAAAACTAATGAAGCTGAAAAGAAGAGGGAAACAAAGTTGATAGATCACAAATGCAGACTTTGGGACCTGAGTGATTTATTAAAACACAAAAGCATTCATATCATAGGAGTCCCAGAAGAAGAAGAGAGAGAAAGAGGGGCAGAAGGTTTATGTGAGCAAAATATAGCTGAAAGCTTCCCTAATCTGGGGAAGGACATCAAAACAAGAAGTACAGATAACTCCCATTAAATTCAACAAGAGTTAAACATTGCCAATACATATCATAGTCAAATTCACAAAATATACAGACAACGGAAGAATCCCTAAAGCAGTAGGGAAAAGAAGTTCTTAACCTACAAGGGAAGACAGATCAGGTTCACAAGATATCTGTCCACAGAAACTTGGCAGGTCAGAAAGAAGTGGCAGGATATATTCAATGAGCTGAATGGAAAAATATGCAGCCTAGAATACTCTATCCAGCAAAGCTGTCATTCAGAATAGAAGGAGGTATAAAGAGTATCATGGACAAACAAAAACTAAAGGAGTTTGTGACCGCTAAAACAACCCTGCAAGAAATTTTAAGGGGGAGTCCTTGGAGAAAAAAAAGTCTAAAAGCAAAAAAACTACAGTGGAACAGGGTGCATCACCAGAAACACCAATTCCACAGGTCACAGAATGGCACTGAATTCATGTTTTCAATAATCACCCTGAATGTAAATGGACTAAATGCTCCAATAAAAAGACATAGGGTATCAGAATGGATAAAAGAAAACGGACAAGACCCATCTATCTATATGCTGCCTACAAGTGAGTTATTTTAGACCAAAAGTCACTGAAAGAGTGAAAGTGAGTAGATGTAGAATCATCTATTATGCTAACGGATGACAAAAAGAGCTGGAGTAGCCATACTTATATCAGGCAAACTAGATTTTAAAACAGACTATAACAAGGTCTGAAGAAGGCCATTATATCGTAATCAAGGGGTTTCTCCATCAATAAGATTTAACAATGGTAAATACTTATGCTCCCAAATTGGAGGCACCCAAATATACAAATCAATTATAAGAAACATAAAGAAATGCATTGATGAGAATACAATAATAGTAGGAGACTTTAACACCCTATTCACAGCAATGAACAGATCATATAAGCTGAAAATCAACAAGGAAACAATGGCTTTGAATGACATACTGGACCAGGTATACTTAACAGATATATTCAGAGCATTCCCTCCTAAGGCAGCAGAATACACATTCTTTTTGAGTGGACATGGATCTCCAGAATAGATCACATACTATGTCAAAAATCAGCCCCCTACATCACAAAAAGATCAAGATCATACAATGCATATTTTCATATCGCAATGCTATGAAACTTGAAGCCAATCACAAGAAAAAAATTTGGAAAACCTTCACATACGTGGAGATTAAAGAACATTGTACCAAAGAATGAATGAGTTAACCAGGAAAATAAAAAAGAAATTAAAAAGAATACATGGAAGCAAATGAAAATGACAACACACCATGCAAAATCTTTGGGATGAAGCAAAGGCAGTCTTAAGAGGGAAGTGTATTGCAATTCAGGCCTATCTCAAGAAGCAAGAAAGGTATCAAATACACAACACGATCTTACACCTAAAGGAGCTAGAAAAGGAACAGAAAATAAAGCCTAAATCAGCAGAAGAAGGGAAATAAGAAAGATTGGAAGAAATATAAATGATACAGAAACAAAGAAAAAACAGTAGAGCATATTAATAACACTGACAATTGGTTCTTTGAAAGAATTAAGAAAATTCATACCACCTAATCAGATTTACCAAAAAGAAAAGAGAAAGGACCAAAATAGATAAAATCACGAAGGAAAGAGGAGAAATCACAATGAATGCCTCAGAAATACAAACAATTACAGAGAATACTACGAAAAATTACATGCCAACAAACGGAGCAACCTTCAAAAAATAAACAAATTTCTAGAAACTCTCAAACTACAAAACTGAAACAGGAAATAATAGAAAATTTGAACAGATCCATAACCAGCAATGAAATTGAATCAGTAATCAAATATCTCCCAATAAACAAGAACACTGAGCTGGATGGCTTCCCAGGGGAATTCCATCAGACATTTTAAAAAGAGTTAATATCTGTTCTTCTCAAACTTTTCCAAAAAAGATGGAAGGAAAACTTCCAATCTCATTCTACGAAGCCAGCATTAGCATGATTCCAGAAACACACAAAGACCTCCACTAAAACGGAAAATTACAGGTCAATATTCCTGATGACAATAGATGTAAAAATTACAATAAGATACTAGCAAATCAAATTTAGCAATACATTAAAAGCGTTATTACTCATGATGAAGTGGAATTTATTCTTGTGCTGCAGGACTAGTTCAATATTTGCAAATCAATGTAATACACCACATTACTAAAAGAAAGGATAAGAACCATATGACCCTGTCAGTATATGGAGAAAAAGGATTTGACAAAATACAGCAGCCATACTTGATAAAAACCCTCAACCTAGTAGGGATAGATGGAACATACCTCAACATCATAAACGTTAGATACGAAAGATCCACAGCTAATATCATCTTCAACGGGGCAAAACTGCAAGTCTTTCCATATGAGCAGGAACAAGACAAGGATGTGCACTCTTGCCATTACTAGTTAACATAGTACTGGAAGTCTTAGCCTCAGAAATCAGACAACAGAAAGAAATAAAAGGCAACCAAATTCTCAAGGAAGCAGTCAAACTTTCACTATTTGCAGATGACATGATACTCTATGTAGTAAACCTGTAAGTCTCCACCAAAAATTTGCTAGAACTAATACATGAGTTCAGCATGTTGCAGGATATAAAACTGACCTACAGAAATCTGTTGCAATTGCATACACAAAAAAAGGAAGCATCAGAAAATGCAATTGAGGAAGCAATCCCATTTGCAATTGCACCAAAACAATAAGATACCCAGGAATAAACCTAATTAAAGAGGTAAAATATGTGTACTCTTAAATCTCTAGAACACTTATGAAAGAAACTGAAGAGGACAGAAAGAGAAAAGCATTCCATGCTTATGGACTGGAGAACAAACTTTGTGAAAATGTCCATACTACCCAAAGAAATCTAGGCACTTAATGCAGTCCCCATTAAAATACCACGAGAATTTTTTGGCAGATCTAGTACAAACAATCCTAAAATTTGTAGGTAACCACAAAAGACCTGGAATAGCCAAAGCAACTCTGAAAAAGAAAAACAAAGCTGGAAGCATCCGTATTCCAGATTTCAAGCAATGTTACAAAGCTGTAGTCATCAAGACAGTATGATACTGACACACACACAAAAAACAACAGACACATAGATCAATGGTACAGAATAGAAAACCCAGAAATGGACCACTATATGTTCAACTCATCTTTGACAAAGGGGGAAAGAATATCCAATGTAAAAAATACAGTCTTTTCAGCAAATGGTGTTGGGAAAACTGGACGGTAACATGCAGACCAATGAACCTGGACCACCTTCTTACACCATAAAAAAACAAAGATAAGTTAAAAATGGATGAAAGACCTAAATGTGAGACAGGAAACCATCAAAATCATAGTGGAGACCCCAGGTAGCAACCTCTTTGACCTTGGCCGCAGCAAAGTCTTACTAAACACACCGCTGAAGGCAAAGGAAACAAAAGCAAAAATGAACTGTTGGGACTTCATCACGAAAGTGTCTGCACGGTGAAGAATGGGAGATGTTTGCAAATGACGATTCTGATAAAGATTTAGTATCCAAAATCTGTAAAGAACTTATCAAACTCAACACACCAAATCAAAAATTCCAGTTAAGAAGTGGGCAGAAGACATGAGTAGACACTTTTCCAAAGAAGCCATCCAGATGGCTAACATGAAAAGATGTTCAACATTACTCATTATCAGGGAAATCCAAATCAAAACCATGATGAGATACCACCTCACACCTGTCAGAATGGCTAAAATTAACAACTGAGGAAACAACAAATGTTGGTGAGCGTGCAGAGAAAGGATAACCCTCTTGCCCTGTTGGTGGAATGCAAAGTGGTGCAGCCAGTCTTGAGTACAATATGGAGATCCCTCAAAAAATAAAGGATAGGGGTGCCTAGTTGGCTCATTCAGTTAAGTGTCCAACTCTTGGTTTGGCTCAGATAATGATCTCATGGTTGTGAGTTTGAGTCATGCATCCGGCTGTATGCTGACAGCTTGGAACCTTCTTGGGATTCTCAGTCTCCTTCTCTTTATGCCCTTCCCCCTGGGATAGAGTTAATGTTTAAGGGGTCAACCTTCTGGAGGATTTTGAGTTGTGGACATGTGAGTTTCGGGTGAGATGGGGGTGAACTTTGTAGGCGTCAGCATGGACTGTGATCATCAATATCATTCTTGAAACTGTGCATGATATCGTATGGGGACAAGGGGACTTTGTCAAATTTGTTTAATTTAGATATCTTGATATTACTCCCATGTGGATGGGTCTGGGGCTAGCACTTATGACAGAGGCAGTCACCAAGTGTCGATCTTAGGCCTGCAGTTGGGGAAGGGCTGAAAACACCACATCTGTGGAAGGGGACACTCTGAGAATGGGAGGACAAAACTGCTTGTCACCAAGCTCAGCCACATTCCTGTATGAAATATGTGTCTCCTTCAGGTTCTGAATGTCTAACTGAACCCAGATGGATGTGCATGGATTTCCCCCAATCCCCATGAGGTAGAGAGAGACTTTGTAGGTAACAGTAAGGAAAGCAACAAATGTGTCAATTTCATTGAGAGAGAACTTCTGGACGTAGTGTGCACCTGGGTCTTTGTAGCCTTGATTAGATGATGTGGGACACCAGCCAGTGGAGGTTGGAAGTAGCCCTACACACTAGGCTCTGGGATGTAAGACCAGAACCCATGGCCACCCTCAAAGCTGACTGTATGAGGCCCAAGGGACATGCCTCAGGAGGTATCTCACCTGAAGGATAAGAAGTTCCTGCCATCTGTGTGATCCCCTCAACCCTCTAAGGTCTTTATCTCCAGATGTTATAAAGTCACAGTTTCTTTTATATGAGAAATATATCCTCTCTCAGTAAGGTGAGGGCCCACTGCTGGTTCTGAGAGGAGTCCTTGTGACCTTGTCTCTGATATAAACCTCTGTTCAGTCTTCTGAGAGTGAAAGCAAAGGTCCCGTTTCCATGAAGCAAAAATCTAATGTTTTGCTCATACATTCCCAGTTATTTTTGATGTCTATCACTAATTAAATTGCCTTTGTTCTGAGAATTCCCTTCAGACGCAGGTACTGGATGACATGGGTGGTGTCTGGTGGTGTAGACCAGTGGAACAGAACATGGTAAACATGCGTCCTCAAGCCTGGGCTTGTTCCCTAGTGAGGAATGGGAAGTACAAGGAATGCCAGCTGACACTTGTCTGTGCATCCTGAGTACATAGTGGTATGATGTGTGAACAAGCCTGGTCCAGGAGCAAATGAAGACCACACACAGGCAGGACGTGGGATGCCAGGTGTCTGGCCAGGCTTCCTATGAGGTGTGGGCACAGAGGAGCTGGGAAGGGCAGCTGTGGTTTGAATTCCAACCCATATGGCATCATCATGGGGAGTCATGAGTATGTAAGTTAATTCATGTCCACTACCAGTTAGGGGCAAAATAGATAAATGCAGGAAGTTAGACTCACGACCCTAGATACCAATGGTTATGACTTTTGTGACATAATCTCCTTTTCTGGTTTTTCTTCATTTTGTTAATTTTCAAGTTTTTATTTAAATTGTTGTGAGTTAACGTATAGTGTAATGTTAATTTCAGTAGTATTATTTATTGATTCATCACTTACATTAACAGCAAGTGCTCATCACAAGGGACCTTAATCCACATCACTCTTTAGCCCATCCTCCACACACCTCCCCTCCAGCAACCCTCAGTTTATTATCTATCATTAAGAGTCTTTTATGGTTTCTTTCTCTCTCTTTTCCCCCTTATCTTATGTTCATCTCTTTTGTTTCTTAAATTCCACATAGGAATGAAATCATATTGTATTTTTCTTTCTCAGACTGACTTACTTCAGCTAGCATGATACTATCTATATCCATGTCATTGCAAATGCCAAGATTTCATTCTTTTTGATGGCTAAGTAATATTCCATCACATACATATACCACATCTTCTTTATCCATTCATCAGTCATTGGGCATTTGGGCCCATTCCAGAATGTTGCTATTGATAGGGAAAATCTGCCGTAAGAAGGCCGACAGGGCGAATAGGAAACACCTGTCCCTGATTAATGAGGAATGCGGAAGTAACTGGCTATAAATTGTTCCCTCTGCTCATGCTCTGGGCTCAGTCCTATGGAGAATGATCTCCTCTGAGCCCACTGGTATAAAACAAACCTCCTCCCTTCCAAGATCTCTGAGTGCCGCTTGGTTCTTCTGCTGGGTGATCCAGGCCAGATTCCATAACATTTGGTTCCCTGACCAGGAAACCCAACCGTGCTGGCATGTTGTTGCCACTGGTTTGGGAAAACGGTGAGGCAGTGATGGAACAAGGAATCGAAAAGGAGAAGGTGCACCCTGCCTGAATTTTGGCAGTCCCCAGCTTGGTCGCCTCTGGCTGGCCCTGCTCTGCCGTTCTTGCTGGACTCAAGGAGACTTGGTAAGGGAGGACCTTGAACCAACGTCAGAAACTGGTAAGACCTGGGCCCTAAATCTGTCCTGTCCTGCCCACCCATAGCGGTGGAAGGGGGAGCTGATCACTCCGCAGAGACTTCAATGGTCTCTCTCTCTCTCTCGCTCTCTGTTCGGAGCCCCCATCTTTCCTGCCCACCCTTAGTGGTGGAAGGGGGAGCTGATCACTGCCTGGAGACCTCAGTGGTCCCACTGACAGGAAACCTGCAGGGGCTCCACCAGCCCACCCTTAGCGGTGGAAGGGGGAGGTGATAACACCCCAGAGACTTCAATGGTCTCTCTGTTCGGAGCCCCCATCTGTCCTGTCCACCAATAGTGATGGAAGGGGGAGCTGATCACTGCCTGGAGACCTCAGTGGTTTCATCTGTAGTAATTCTGTGGGAGG
>JAQQST010000864.1:0-14265 GCA_028646485.1 Cryptoprocta ferox
GTCATGCTCAGCGAAATAAGTCAGGCGGAGAAGGACAGATACCATATGTTCACACTCATAGGTCTAACAGGAGAAACCCAACAGAGGACCATGGGGAGGGGAAGGAGGAAAAAGAGTTAGGGAGAGGGAGGGAGACAAAACACGAGAGACTCTTGAATCCTGAAAACAAACTGAGGGGGGAAGGGGAAGGGGAAAAGGTAAAGGGGGTGATAGTCTTGGTGGAGGTCACTTGTGGGGAAGATCACTGGGTGTTATATGGAAACCAACCTGACAATAAAGTATAAAGTTAAAAAAAAATAAAAAAAAAAAAGAAAGAAACTGGGATCTTTAAATATAGAATTTGTTATATTGTATCAACTTAGTACCTGATGGTATTAATCAATTTGTGGCAGCCATTATTGTCTATGAAAAGGTAAATCATGAAGGTCAGATGTTAGAGAAAGAAAAAAAATAAGCAGAAGCAGTAAGATGAGAGTGGAAGGAAAGAGAGAGACAGAGACAGAAAGAGAGATTGACAGAGAGACAGACACAAAGGGAAAAAAGAGTTTTTTATTGAATTTCATTTACTTAGTTCCTTCTGAACATTTACACTATTCTCTGCCATGTATATTCCCTAATTAATTTCATCTCAAATTTAGTTTGAATATGTTCCTGTTTCTGAAAAAAAAAAAATCCCCAGTCAAGATATACACATAAAAGAAACCCTACATTATTTTAATATTCCAGTTGATCTTTTAATGATGCAGGGTTTAGGGGCATCAACCCCCGTAATGATTGAAAATGAATATATAACTTTTTTAAAGTCTATTTATTTATTTAGGGGGGAAGGGGCAGCAAGAATTGGGGAGAGAGAATCTCAAGCAGGTTCCATGCTGTTAGTGCAGAGCCCGACAGAGGGCTTGATCCCATGAACCATGAGATCATGATCTGAGCTGAAATCAAGAATTGGACAGTCAACTGACTGAGCCAGCCAGGCACACCTGCAAATATTTTTGGCTCTCTAAAAACTTAACTGCTAACAACTTACTATTGACTGGAAGCCTTACTTATAACAAATAGTCAATTAACACATTTTGCATGTTTATATGTATTATATACTCCATTCTTAGAATAAGCAAGAGAAAAGGCAATGTTAGGAAATCATAAGAAAGAGAAAATACATTTGCAGTACCATACTGTATTTATTGAAAAATATCTACATATAAGTGGGCTCATGCAGTTCAAAGCTATGTTGTTCAGGGGTTAATTGCATTTTCTTTATATTACAATTGAAAAAAAAACAAGGCTCAGTGAGGTTATGCAATGTGTTAACATTTATCCTGTAGAAATTTATTTTTGTAATCTCATTTTTTATAAATGAGTATTTTTATTGAAAAACAATGAATGCACAATAAAATACAGATTGTAACAGTTCAACCTGACAGCTGAATGTATCAGTACTTCATTCCTTTTATTACTGAGTAGTATTCCATCGTGTGTATATACTAAAATGTTTTATTCAATTTTCTGTTGATGAACATTTTTTTTCACTTTTTGGCTATTATGAATATAGACACTATAAATATTATTTCTTTTTGTGCATATATTCTTATGTTGGTCTTGAATAAATGGGACTGGAAGGCTTATTTATAAGAAATACCAAAATATTTACTCAAATTGGTTGCACTGCTTTACATTCTCATAAGCAGTGTATGAGACTTGTGGTTGCTCCACACACTCTGCAACACTTGGTATTGTCAGTTTTTGTTTTGTTTGTCCTTTATAGTAACTGTAAAATGCAGTTTCATTGTAGCTTAATTAACATTTCCTTGATGGCTAACGATTATTAGCTGCTCTGCATGTACTTACTGATAACGTTTATTTTAACTGTTTATTTATTTTTGAAAGAAAGAGAGCATGAGTGGGGGATGGGCAGAGAGAGGGGGAAACAGAATCTGAAGCAGGCTCCAGACTCTGAGTTATCAGCACAAAGCCTGACATGGCGTTTGAACTCACAAACCACGAGATCATGACCTGAGCTGAGGTCAGACACTCAACCAATTGTGCCTCCAGCTGCCCCTACTTACTGATAATTTGTGTATTTTATTGTGTAATATGGCTATTCAATTATTTGCCTTAAAATTTAGGTTGTTTTGATAGACAGGAAACCATTAAAAATCCTAGAGGAGATAACAGGCAGCAGCTTCTTTGACCTCGGCCTCAGTAACTTCTTTCTTACCAGGCATGTCTCCAAAGACAAGGGAAATAAAAGCAAAAATGAACTATTGGGACCTTGTCAGAATAAAAAGCTTCTCACAGGGAAGAAAACTATCAATAAAACTAAAAGGCAAGCAACATATGGGAGAAGATATTTGCAAGTGACATATTGGATAAAGGTTAGTATCTAAAATCTATAAAGAACTTATAAAACTTAACACCCAAAAAACAAATTATCTAGTGAAGAAATAAATGTGCAGAAGACACAAAAGATACTTTTCCAAAGAATACATCCAGATGGCTAACAGACACATGGAAAGATGCTCAACATTACTCATCATCAAGGAAATACAAATCAAAAACACATTGAGATACCACCTCACACCTGTCAAAATGGCTAAAATTAACAACTCAGGCAAAAACAGATATTGGCAAGGATGCCAAGAAAGGGGAACCCTCTCACATTGTTGATGGGAATGTAAAAGTAGTGCAGCCCCTCTGGAAACAGTATGGATGTTCCTCAAAATATTAAAAATAGAACTACCATATGACCCACTACTCTAGGTATTTATCCAAAGGATATAAAAATGCTGATTCAAAGGGGTATAGGCAGCCCAATGTTTATAGCAGCACCAACAATAGCCAAAACATGGAAGAAGTCCAAATTTCCATTGACTAATGACTAGATAAAGAGGATGTTGTGTATATATACAGAACGAAATACTATTCTGTGATCAAAAAGAATGAAATCTTGCCATTTGGAGCAACATGGATGGAATTAGAGTGTGTTATGCTAAGCAAAATAAGTCAGTCAGAGAAAGACAAATATCATATGATTTTACTCACCTGTGGAATTTAAGAAGCAAAACAGATGAACATAGGGAGAGGGAAGAAAAAATAAAATAAGATAAAAACAGAGATGGAGGCAAACCATAAGAGACTCTTAGGTGCCGATAACAAACTGAGGGTTGCTGGAGAAGGGGTGGGTTGGGGATGGGTTAAATGGATGATGGGCATTAAGGAGGGCACTTGTGATGAGCACTGGGTGTTATGTGTAAGTGACGAATCCCTAAATTCTACTCCTGAAACCAATACAACACTACATGTTAACTAACTTGAATTTAAATCTTAAAAAGTAGGTTGTTTATATTTTTTCTGATAATTTTTAGGATTTCCTTATGTACTCTGAATACTGGTTCCTTGTGAGATATATGTTCTGCATATTTTTTCCCAGCCCATGCCTTGTCTAATAATTTTCTTAATCATATTTTTGGATGAGGGAAATACTTCATTTTGAACATGTCCAATTTATCAATTCTTTTTCTCTTTTATGGTTTGTGTGGAAGGTTTTTTGTTGTTGTTGTTTTGTTTTTTGCTTTTGACAGGGAAACAATTTTTTGCCTACTCTGAAGCTACAAAGATATTCTTTTCAAGAATTGTGTAGGGTCTGAGGCTTTACCCTATTTGCAAGCTAATAAATTAAATCATTACAGTTTCAAGGATGCTATTAGATTATCTAATACTCAGGTGTCTGACAAAAAGGATTGTATTAGTCAAGAAACAATAAACAGCATGAACATTCACATATTTTTGTCAAATACCTTTGATCTCAAATTCCATGAAGAAATATGGATGGACCAAAATTGGTGTCTATATGTTCAGAGGGTGGAGTTACCAAAAAGAAACCCTGAGCTTAGGAAATCTAAATCTTTAACAATAGGCAGTAGGCTCTGAACTCTGTGCTCTGGAGGGAGACCTTATCTTAATTATAATTATCAATAAGCATATCTTTGTTCCAGAGGAGATAGTATCTTTATCTTCCAAGACTGTACCTAAGCTTGCCTTTTGTTTTGGAGGGAGACACTACCTTAATCTTCGAAGACTGATTATTATAAAAACATCCTTTAAAAGGCAGTCTAGGGGAACCTGCGTGGCTCAGGGCATGATCTCATGGTTCGTGACTTCAAACCCCGCATCAGGTTCTCTGCTGTCAGGGCAGAGCCAGCTTCAGATCCTCTCCCCTTCTCTCTCTGCCCCTCCACTTACTCTCTCTCTTTCTCTCAAAAATAAATAAACACTTAAAAAAAAAAAAAAAAGGCAGTCCAAAACAAAGGGTAGTCCAGATAGGGAACTGTGTTACAGTTTACTAGGTTTCTTTCCAGAAGTTTTAAGATTTTGGATTCTGCATTTAGGTTTATGACCCATCTCAAATTAAATTTTGTATATGAAGTGAGAAAAGCATCATGTTTTTGTTTTTTTAACATAAGTATTTATTTGTTTCAGAAAATTGTGTTAAAAAGCTTTTTTTCTCCCTACTGAATTGATTTGTTGCCTTTTTTTAAATTCAACTGTGTGTATATATTTGGGTCAATTTCTATCCTCCCTGTTCTGGATTTATCTATCCTTGTGTTGCCTTAGCTAATTGTAGAAAAAGATACGGTTTTAATACAGTAGTTGTTGCATAATAGAATTGACTTTCATTGTTAGAATCATTTTCTGAGTCAAAATGATGATTCTGCTTGAAATAATGGCTTGGATAATCTGTTCTCTTTACCTTTACATTTTATCTCCCTGGATTTTATTTTCCATATAAATGCCAGAATGATCCTTTTAAAATGAAAGTGATACCAGATCATTCCTTTTCTAACCCTCCTACTGATTATTGATTAATTCAGAGCTATTACAAGTCTTCACAATGGTCTTTTCTGGAGCCTTGCTTTTACTCTGAATTCATCTTCTGCTCCTATATCCCCACTCATTTTACTATAGCAATTCTGGTTTCTGCTGTGTTCCTTTGAATTAGAAGCAGCTTCCTGCCCCAGGGCTCTCTCTCCGCATGGTCTACCTCTTTGCTTCCAATAGTTCTCTGCTCAAATGTTGTCTTATCTGTGAGGGCTTTCCAGACTACTCTATTAAATTTGAAGTATCACCCAACTATTCTATATTGGCTGTCCCCCTTCTCATACATACTTACTAAAAATTTCTTTATTTCTTTTTTTGCCTGTTTCCTCCCCCTAGAATGCAAAGAATGTGAGGGCAGAAATTTTGTCTCATTTGTTCGTTTCTAGTATTATATGCCTAAAATATGTACTAGGATATTGTAGGTAATCAATAACATATATTAAATAATTTAATGAATTATCGCTCACATTACCTGCACCTAATCTCAGCAATATTTTAGTCTTTTAATTCTGAAGTGTGTTGCAATAGAACTGGCATTCATTGTATCATATCACTTCATTGTGGAAATAAACCTCACAGGGTTACATGATATGCCTAAAGCAATTTATCTTGCAAGATCCCAAAGAATTACTCTGGACTTGATTTTTAGTGTTTTCCTCACAAAATGTTCTTCTTTAGGAAAAGTGTGTGTGTGTGTGTGTGTGTGTGTGTGTGTGTGTGTGTTGACAATGTAAATAGAGATTTGCTACAAAAAGAATACACTCTTATTTCTGGATCATAAGGTTTTCTTTGTCAACACAATGCTCATGTACTAATTTAGCGTGTATATGATATGAACTATAATAAGGAATTTCATCATGTATTTATTTAACAAAATTTTACTTGCTGTTAATTTTGAAAAGAAAAGTATGGAAATGCCCAATAAGGGTGTACTACACATCGCAGATTTTTCTTCATTATAATTAAGAACCATAACTTCTTCTTTGTTTTTCTCTTTTTGTGGAGAATCACACATCACCATATTCCTAAATGGAAAATGTGGACTATGAAAGCAGATGTCCTTCACATTCACAGGAGAGAAATAAAATATTCTAAGTAGATCACTCTCAGATAAATAGAATTAATTCTACCTGGTTGTACTGAAAGAGGAGAGTTATTTCAGAAAATGACATACAATTAATTACTTTAAAAGGCTGCAAAATGCAGTAATGAAATCACAATGTTGAAAGCCTATTCGTGATTGTAATATCAATGACAAGAGTCAAAATTCCCAGGACATCTAGGACCACTCAGGAGTAGAGCATAATAAGTTTACTTCAAATTTGTAAAACATGCAGCTCTAATCCCAATATGGTGTTATTTTCTTTTCCTTTTTTCTTTTCTTTTTTAATTTTCTCTTCCCTTTCCCTTTTCTTTCTCTTTCTTTCTTTCTTTCTTTCTTTCTTTCTTTCTTTCTTTTCTTTCTTTCTTTCTTTCTTTCTTTCTTTCTTTCTTTCTTTCTTTCCTTCCTTCCTTCCTTCCTTCCTTCCTTCCTTCCATCCTTCCTTCCTTCCTTCCTTCCTTCCCTCCTTACTTCCTTCCTTTATTTCTTTCTTGAAACTCAAATTTAATTTTATTTAAAATACTTAGATGAAGTTTTATGAAACTACTCCAAGACTAAGATTTTTGGATTTACTACCCAGTGTTTCATTTGGATAACTAATGGGTAATTAAGCTTTAACATATTCAGAACTTTAAAAAAAAATCATGTCACCCCCCTGGTTCAAATTCTATGGTCACTCAAATACATAAAATCGTAACTCCTGAATATATTTGCTCTTGCTTTCCTGTTTTATTCCAACCTTGTGCACCTCTCAGAGTCATCATTTCCTGCTCACCCCCTTGCTCACTCTTCTCTCACCAGGTGTCTAGTCTCCTTTCTGCTTCTCAAACACACTTAGTTCAAGACCTCTGTCTTTCCTTTTAACTTTTGCTCTGAATTTTTTCTTTCCAGTTTTGTTTTTTCAGTGCTCTGTTCCTCATTTCATTCAGTGGTCCAAAGGCTCTTCCTAAAATAAATCTTCCATGATTTTTTCAGTAGTTCAAGGGCTTCTGGGTGGCTTGGTCAGTTAAGCATTTGACTCTTGATTTTGGCTCAGATCTTGATCCCAGGGTCGTGGGATTGAGCCCTCATGAACACGGAGCCTGCTTAAGATTCTCTCCCTCTGCTCCTCCCCTGTTCAAGCACACACACTCTCTTTCTTTCTCTCTCTGTAAAAAAAAAAAAAAAAAAAAAAAAATGCTAGTTCAGAATCTTCCCACTCCTATCATTCTCTCCACGTTTCCCAATTTGTGACCTTTCTTGTAAGTATGTCTTTTGTATATTCACTTGTTTGTTGTCTGTCACTCAAATTTAAGATGTTGGAAAGTAGAGTCCTATCTTCAATGCCTAGGATGTGTCTAGCTCATTCATTAGGCATGTATCATATAACTGTTGAATATATGACTAAAATAGCAGGTTGGAAATTTTAGTGTTTGATTCATAGTTTTCATGTTCAAAATATACATGGAAAATAAATTAATAAATTTGAAAGGAAGCTATTACAAAGGTAAAGGAGGTAAAGCTATACTACCAAAGTCTAAAGTTGACATGGATTTATTTAGATATTTAATAGAAAACGACATGGTGCTAAACCTTACCACCACCTCCCTTCCCATAGTAGTTGCTGACTTGGAGTACTACTTTAGAGAATACTCACATGTATGTTTGAATTCCAAGGGAAAAAAAAAAACCTTTATATTAATTAACTACTGGACAAATCTTCATGTATTAAGCTTTCTAACATGTGTTATTATTTACTAATTTAATGAGGGTGGATAATCTCACTTAATAATTAACAATTATAAAAGCCTTCATTAATAAAATAAAAAGGCCCTGCTAGAACTGCTTTCGTTTAGTTTATTGCATTTATGACCCTCTTATTTCTATTGTTCAATGAAAACTATCACAATTAGCTAAAATTTCTTCAGTAAGAAAAAATAATCTACTAAAAAACAGTAAAATTTATAAGTAGGCAAAAAGTAAGAAAAAGAATTATCTCAGAAATTTGAATAAAATACCCTCTAGATTAGTCTAAGAAATTCTTCTATTTTATGTTATTTTATTTTTATTTTAGGAGAGAGAGAACATGAGAGACAGAGGGGGAGGGGCAGAGAGAGAGAATCCTAAGCAGGCTCCACCCATAGCAAGGCTGCAACCCACAAACTGTGAGATCATGACCTGAGCCAAAATCAAGAGTCAGATGCTTACCCTACTGAGCCACCCAAGTGCCCCAGAAATTCTTTTTACTTTATTGATTTTGCTAAATTGTACCAGCAAACTTTCTACTATACCCATTTTTTATTGGATTTTAGCAAATGAACTTATGCTGAATGGCTCTTAAAAGAAATTTTGTCTGGAGAAGACAGCATGATATTCTTTTGCTTGTAACTCAGGATAATTTTACTTGTGTTACAGAACCAGGTTGAAATATACTTTTGGATAAAATTAAATAAGATGATAGATTTAAAATAAAATGGATGAATACATATGCATACATCTGTAGATGAAATCATCAAATAATGAAGGAATCTCTTATACTTTGTAAGCCTTCATGAGTAAGTAGCAAATATAAAAATTTAAGAAGCAAAATATTCACTTTTATTTATTTTAATATATATTTGCATATATCTGTATATATTAGTAAGAAATTTTGTTAGGACCCATTATGGATAGAGTAATCATGAAACTTAAATTATTTTCTTTAAGATACATAGTGTAATATAGGGTTACAATCTAATTAAAATTGATACACCATTCATAGAGGGGGGAAAATAAACTAAGAAAAAAAATCTGATCTAAAATCCTATAGATTCATTGGCTAAATAATGTTTTCAGCAACTAAAAAGCACTAACCTTTTTTTTTTTTTGTAGAGAACTGTATAGATGTTATTTTAATGTTGTACTCAAGCTAAAAGAAATCACGTTTGAATGTAGAGCAAGTATTTGTTGAGGAAAGATTAATATGCTATAAGTATCCTCCATTTAAGCTCTTCTGGCCCTTTTGATCTGAAATTTCTTCTCCTATTGCCCCTTGTCATATCTAGGATGGAAAATGTTCTAACTGTACAGGTGGGCTGAATGCTGATGATATAATTGGGGAGTTTTAATTGCTAACTTTAAATGAAAGCTTGTACAAATCTCCAATGATCTTGTAAAGTCATTAGAAATCTCCCTGGAAAATATAAATCTTTTAGAATTTAATATATTGGTTTATACCATAATCAGAAGGCATGGGGATCATGGCACATAGGAGGATCTGTTTGTTTCATAATAAAAGATGTATGTAGCCCATACATTTTTGATAATTAAAACTTTGATAATTCTTTTCAAAATGATTAATATTATAGGGAAATTTTCAGTGGAATTAGAATACATACCCTGATTACAAGCAATGGCTTGTCCCCAAAATTTTACTCTTATTCTCAGTCTGAGTCATGTAAGGAAAAAAATGATAAGATGCTTTTTTTTTGTCTATTAAAAAAAAGTTCATGTGCAATCAGAAAACACTAGAAATAAAATTTAAGTTAGATATAGATTGTTTAGCTCTGAAAGTTGATGGACAGAGAGGGTTTTATTGTTTCTATTGCTTTATAGGAATACATTTTTAAAGCTTCAGAAAACCTGTTTTGTTTTAATTACTTGTTTCATTTTATTTTCTTTACTAGTTAATATATTTTGCTTTTACAGTTAAACTCAGTTATGAGAAAGTATCAACAAATGATAGTGTTCAGAAAATTTACTCAATAATTCATTTCATTTAAAATAATATATAAAACATCTCCTTTCCATACTTTCTAGAATATACTTTTATAAACTCTATTTTCCAGATACCCCAAGAAAGCATTACTGTTCTACCATATGCCATTTTGAGTTCTCTATCATATCATACTAGCACTAATATGATGTTACTAAGTGAACCAATATTGGACCTGATACTTTTGACAGGGTAAATACAGGGCTGTCATCTTAAATATGTGGCACTCAGGGTTCAGTAAAGTATTAAGGCTATGGAAACCACATGCAGTTATATACATAGCCAAGGTCCACAATGCCAGGAGATGAGAGATCTATTGATTTTTTAGTTAATAACATGGATAGAATGCCTTAATTTTCTTCCTAGATAGGATTTAGTACTTTCTTTTCCTGGGATCAATACTTCCTTTGATGTTTATTCTCTTTAATAGTTATGAGATCATGAAAACAAAGTAGTATATAATCAAACACTAATCTAAGAGGAGAAAAAGGTAATGATAAAGGACAAACATTGATGTCGATTATCAATTATTATTTCAGGAATCTTGTGGGGAGATTTAAAATGTTTATAAGCCTATGACATTATTCTAACATTTGTCCACTTGTAATTCCTTCCTACTTTATTCACATTGTTAGTATAGAACCTTTTGTTACTTTAGAACCAGTCTTGTATTGGACTTTCTCCCTGCAACATCTTGAGCTCCCTAATTGAGCCAATATTCTTATGTGTTTCAGTAGTTTACATTCTAATACCAGAATCTATCACATACGAGGTGCTCAACAGGCTTATTGAATGAATTATTAAAATAATAGATGTTGTAGATGTTTCTTGCACATCTCTTTTCTTTCCTTTAGCAACTGAGACAATTGATTTACTGTCAAAATAGGAGTATCTGAAAGGTACAGGTATTCAAGAGATAGGGAATTGGTTAAAACATTGTATCAGGTACTTAAAAACTTAAATTTTCCTGTATAGATGATTTATTACAGAGAGAATATTTTAAACCATCCACTGGTATTTTTCTACCACAAGAGGTTTTTTCATCTGTTTACACTGGTATATCTTTAATGATTTTTACAGACACTGTCTTTTCTTACTGATTCACATACACTGTACTGCGGCAGCCAATGAATACATGTTTGCTCATTATCAGATGTAATATACACAATGATAATTTATTGTTAATCAAAATAAAATGTCATTAACAATTACAATCATTTTAAAATAATTAAATACAAAGTTCAGGGTAGGGTTACATATAACATGTGCCACTTTCTACTTTCATTAGTGCTAATAATAGAAGTTTTTTTTAACTGCGAAATAAAGAAAATATAGATCTGGCTAAACAAGATTGGGATCTTGAGTTGGGTGCAGTGTGCAGTAATACATAGGGATTTATTGGTCAGCCTTCTTGAGAAGGTAACACCTGTGCAAAGGTTTGAAAGAGATGAGGGAGTTAAACATGGGGTTATATGGAGGAAGAACATCTCAGCAGATAGAACATCTACAGTGAAAGATCTGAGGCTAAATGTGTGCTGGCATGATCAGGAACAGGAAGAGGAAGAAGGTCAGAGTGTAACAGGACAGAAGTTAAGGGAGGAAGGAGATCTGGACTATGTAGGAGTTACAGAATATTGGTTTGGCGTAGGTGTGAGTCAAATTGAAAGAAGGTTTTGGGTGAAGAGGTCTTGAGAATCTCTTATAGGAACTCCGGAAACAAGAAATTACAGTACCATTGGCAAGTACAAAGCTGTGAATACCTGCATTGAAATGCATAAGGAACTGTTCTCTTTACCTGTGATTGTCCCAACCTCAACCTGCACAGTTCAGCCTGGCTTGTGGCTTCTCCCTTGGAGAGGAAAGAGAAAAGTGGAATGTGTGTCCAACATTCCTGTTCTTTGGAAGGCCCAAGGAAATAGTGTGTGGCTTACCTGACTTGAAGTGCTAATGCACATTCTGGATCTCTGCGGACTGCTGAAAGCAAAGGAGAGCATAGGCAGCTTGTGGAACTAGAGGGCCTGTAGTACCACAAACCAGAGGTTGGCCCAGTTCAGCACTGCTGGAAGGAGGAGCTCAACTGGTGACTTTCCCCACAAGAGGGAAAGAGGAGAGGGGAGCACATGTGTCCAGTGTTCTGACATTTTAAAGACCTATAGGAGGGAATTATTATCGCTTTGTTTATACAAGAATACATAGGACTTGTAGCTCTTTTTGAGCTAGAGAATGAGATTATAACTTTTTTAGGAGTTTATGATTAGAAAAAATGTTATTTCTGCCAACTTGTCTCATATAGTCCTTCTTTAGCTTTGCCATATCTGGTATTTAACAGTCATAAATTTACGGAGTTATGTATTACTTTATTTCATAAGTTAATATTTTATTTATTTATTTATTATTTATTTACTTTTTTAATATAATTTATTATCAAGTTAACTAACATACAGTGTACACAGCGTGCTGTTGGTTTCAGGGGTAGATTCCCATGATTCATTGCTTACATACAACACCCAGTGTTCATCCCAACAAGTGCCCTCTTCAATGCCCATCACCCATTTTCCTCTCTCCCTTGCCACCCCCCCCCATCAACCCTCAGTTTGTTCTCTGTATTTAAGAGTCTCTAATGGGTTTGCCTCCCTCTCTGTTCGAAACTATTTTAAATTGAAAACCAATTTATCTCTCTGAATATAAATTCAGTTCTTACAAATAGTGCTCTATTCCTAATATATATTATAATTACTTCTATATTTGATCTTAAATATAAATAACCACAAATAAATATTCCATCTCTTCTCACCTATTATAATTTGCTATTAGGATATTTTCATACATAGGATCTCAAAATTAATACATTTCTACTGAAATAATTCAATGTGTGATAATTATACATAGTGTAATTTATTAAGTAAATCTAGATCACCAGTATTACAATCCATTAAAGGGTTCACAAATATCATTACAAAACAGAGCAAACTGTGAACACATTTATAATGACATCAAAACCTTGTTATTGAACTGGGAGTATGCTCAGTGCATAACTACTTTCATTGAAATTGCTATAAAAATGTTTATTTCTAAGAATTTTTACTCATGAATTTAGTTTTACTTAAACTTTTGTTTTAATATCAGTGGCAAAAAAAGTAGGTCTTTTTTTTTTCTATAAAGACTGTAAGTCCTTACAACCTCCCATTTTTTTCAAACCTAATAAAATAAGTTTTTCCCTTCCCTTCCCCTCCCTTCCCTTCCCCTTCTATTCCCCTCTCCTTCCCCTTTCCTTCCCTTTCCCCATCCCCTTCCCCCTCTCCTCTCCTCTCCACTCCTCTCCTCTCCTTTTCCTTTCCTTTCTTTCCTTTCCTGTCCTTTCCTTTCCTTTCCTTTCCTTTCCTTTCCTTTCCTTTCCTTTCCTTTCCTTTCCTTTGCTTTCCTTTCCTTTCCTTTCCTTTCCTTTCCTTTCCTTTCCTTTGCTTTGCTTTCCTTTGTAGTAAAAAAATTCTTATATCCTCACAGGGCCTTTTATTTAGTTTTCCCTATGATATAAAACCAGAATATCAGGCTTGTCCCTCAATAATTTAGCTCACAAATGAAAGTCATACGGAAAACAATATCTCTCTAGACTCTACCATCAAAAGTGAGTCACTTCCTATACAAAAAGGCCAGTTCGCACATAAAAGGTGTGTTTCTGGGAAAGAGAAATAAAGCAGAGAGAATCCTAATTTGGGTAAGGAGAAGACAAAAATACCTTGACTTTAAATAGAAAGAAGAGTACAAACTCTTCTTATGAGAAGCAAAAAAAGACACTGAAGTTCCTGGGTTGACCAGACACCCCTAGGATGAGCTGCAATAAGGATTGTTTAATTTAGGTTTAGGGTAGCCAGATAGATTTCTCTCATGAAGCTTAGAAGACAAGGAAAGAAAAAAATGTCTGCTCACATGTTGCCTTCCCCACCCTTCATTTCTAGTCCTAGTCTCTTATAAACATACAGCTTTGCCTCTGAAAACTTCACACAAATGGGGAACATAAAAGAATAGGTTTAGAACTCTTTATCTTTTCAAGTGACCCTTTTTCTAGCTTGAAGTAAATGGAGACGGTGGCCAGCAGCAAGGTAGTGGGAGAGAAACAATAATTGCCTACTGTACTGGGGTATATTTGGATTTGGTAGTAGTTTTTGGTTCAGATAATTTTGTGACATTTTTTCTTTTTTTTTTTCTTTTTTTTATTTTATTTTATTTTTAAACTTTATAGTTTATTGTCAGGTTGGTTTCCATATAACACCCAGTGCTCTTCCCCACAAGTGACCTCCACAAAGACGATTACCCCCCTTTACCTTTCCCCCTTCCCCCCTCAGTTTGTTTTCAAGTATTCAAGAGTCTCTCGTGTTTTGTCTCCCTCCCTCTCCCTAACTCTTTTTCCTCCTTCCCCTCCCCATGGTCCTCTGTTGGGTTTCTCCTGTTAGACCTATGAGTGCGAACATATGGTATCTGTCCTTCTCCGCCTGACTTATTTCACTGAGCATGACACCCTCGAGGTCCATCCACTTTGCTACGAATGGCCAGA
>JAQQST010000865.1:0-14252 GCA_028646485.1 Cryptoprocta ferox
TGATTGTTTTATTTCCCTGGTCAATTATGTGGGACTCTCCACCATGTATACTTTGGCTTGTTTTTTGAGGTATCCCTGAGAAGGAAGCAGACTAGCATACAGGGAACAAAAGCACGTAAATGCACAGACAAATCAAACAAACAAGCAAGCCAAAAGGGGAAAGATGTAAAGAAAAGGAGAGGAAAGGAAAGGAAAGAAAAGAAAGAAGAGAAGATAGAAGATAAAGAAACAAAAACAAACAAACAAACAAAAAAAAATAAGGTGGGGACAGAGACAGCAAAAGTCTGAGGGCAGTCCAAAAGCATATAACCAGCCAAGAGGAGAGATAAGAATATGCTACGGGATATATATCTGGATGGCAGCAGAAAAGAAGGAGAAGCAAAGAAAAAAGGAAAGAAAAAAAAAAAGACAACTCCCCTGTGCGGATGGGCGTGGTCTGGCGTCAGGTCAGGTCTGGGCGGTGGGGGGGGGGGGCGCTGCTCTCTCCGAGGCCCCGCCTTGGTGGTTGCGGGGAGAAGTATGGCGCCGCTTCAAAGCTTTGCCGGAACCAAGCGTTGCAACTGCCCTTCTGAGTCTGATCTCCCTGTGCTGCGGGTGAGCCAAACTGTATTCTCCAAGCTCCGCCTCACTTCCAAATCCCAGTCCGTGCAGTTCAACACCGTCACCGGGGATGAGATGCGTTCCCGCTGGCTGCTGGCCTCCTGGCCGGCTTGCGCCACCCTTTTTGCGGAGCCGCTGCTGCCGCCGCCGCCGCTGCCGCTTTTCGATTCTTAATTTTTTAACGTTTATTTATTTTTGAGAGACAGAGACAGAGCACAAGTGGGGGTGTGACAGAGAGAGAGGGAGACACAGAATGCGAAGTTGGTTCCAAGCATAGAACCCGATGCGGAGCCTGAACTATGAACCGTGAAATCCTGATCTGAGTTGAAGTCAGATGCTTAACCGATTGACTCACCCACTGGTCCTGAAAATAGTGATTCTTAATACTATGGGAGGAATGATTGTGACAGAATTATTTAAGAGTTTTTTAAAAGAATCTCTATGGTACTCCCATACGAAAACACTGCACCATTAAGGGTTTGATGCTTTGCTCCAGGGGTACTTGACAGTTTCAGTTGAAGATAATCCCCACTCTGAATCATCATTACTAATGGAACAATATTCCTTAATTCTTTTGATGGTAGAAGAGCATAGGAAACCACCAAAGTAAAAGGGCAGAAGTGTTGTAGTCAGAGATATCTAGTTTTAAATCCTGGTTCTTGGTAAGAGAGTCAAGAACTAGGAATAAGTATGTTTGTTTGACAAACCCTTTAAAATGTCACCATGGGCGAAGTCCTTATTCCTCCCTGATCCTCAGTTTTCTCATTAGTAAGAACTGGCAAAATAATACACAATTCATAAAATATTTGTAGAAGTTGAATGAAGAAATTTTTTTAAACTCATACCACAGAACCTGGCACATTGATAGGCACTCTTCAAACATCACTTCCCTTTGAGCCAGGTCTCAAATAGTCATTTAATCCTGTCTACTACTCTTCTCAAGGGAATATACATAAATAGAAAATTTTTCAAAAGATAACCCTATTGCCAGACAACACTACACATGGTGGAAAGAAATTGCAGTGTAGTTTTCTGAGGGGAAAAAGTCAAAGATTTTAAGTGCTAGAAAGGAAGAGAAGAATGGCTCATGGAGATAATGGTAACTCATGACTCATGATTGAAAATGAGCTCAAAGCCTAGGGCAAATGGATCCATAGGTCTGTAAACTATTGGTTAATCAAGTTTCATTGTTCTTTGGCATGGAAAAAAACCTCTACCTACATTCATTTAGAATATGACGTCATAAGTTTATTAAGATTCTGGTTCCTTCAGAGCACTAATGTGAGAACAGTTGATGTAAAATGCAGTATTTAGTGAGTAATGCTATAAATCCAAAGTTTTCCTTTATACTCTCCCTCTTTCTAGGTGGGAATCCCATTGGTAATGCATAAGAAGGTGCTCATCCAACTTCTAGACAATAAACAAACACGTACACCCAAAGTCCAGCCACAATGGACCAGTGTAATCAACAACAAATTTAACAAAATGCAATCAGCCATAGTTACCTATTAACTAAGATAAAACTTGTACAAAAGAACACTTACATGTTAAATTGAGAAATTTCTCTTAAAAATTGTATTTACTAAATCTCCTTCACAACTCTTTATTTGAAAAGAATTTTAGCTGGAAAGTATTACTTTCTCTAACTTACCAACCCATCACCCTTACTCAAATGCGTGGCTCAGTGTAACCTTTGCCATAAACCTTTATAATTTGCATGTTATGTAGCTCTTATACTTATCTTGTTTCATAAAAGATTTCAAAATTTATACAATTCCTTTAGCTCCTTCCTCTTTTCAAGGGGGTGGGTATTGAGGTGAACATATGTGCCCCATAAATATGAGCTCTTTGAAATCAGAAAATGCATTTTCATCTTTGTATTCCCAGCACCTAACACCATGTCAGTTACATTGAATGAAAACAGCTACATTGATGCTGGATGCTGGTATAGAATTTGAATGGGTCCTGAGAGAATAGAACTTATTTAGGATAACCAACGTGGAAATGGAAAAGAAAGCTAACCATGAGCAAGTCAAAGAATCCCTGAGCAGTATTAGTTGATGTTTGGGACCCCTCTTAGATTTTCTTCCTAGGATTTCAATATAAATTGTAGAAATATAAAATTATCATGGAGGCTTTCTATGAAGAAAAAAATCAAATCACATGATTTGTTAATTCTCATTAATATTTTGCTTTCGTCTTGTTTTATTTGAACTCTTTAGATATGATTTTATGTCAAGATGGACAGTAGACAGACTTGATGTGTTATCAAGTCATTGAAGTATTGATTATACTTTAGTCCAGTTGTCCTGTATATCAAAATCCTCTCACCTTTCGTGAAGAATTTATTATGTCCAAAAGAAATCTGTATACCAGAGGAACTACGTATGGAAAGAGAAGCTGAAGTCAACACCTTCCCTGGGCGTGGTTAAAGAAAAAAGACAGATACAAGTAGGTAAAAAAGGATCTAAGTCCTGGAAGTTCAAGAAATATTTTAAATAAAATTAACAGTGACACTACATGGGCATGACCAGCCCCTGTGGATTTCCACTTCTTGTTAATTTGCAGAAAGTTAAGAATAAAGACCTCAGAGCCTGAGGGTCTAGGCTAAAATGATAGCTTTGGAAATACATAATGAAGTGACCTTGGGAAAGAAAGAAACTTTTCAGTCTTAGTTCTTACATTCCAGTGTTGATATGAGAACTAAGTAATACAATATATTTAAAGTGATATGGGGATCATGTCACATATTTTAAACTTGGCATAAAATTTACTTGCTCCACAAGAAAACTCTTCTGGAGTTTGAGCACTTAACCTCTTGGGTCCCTTAGCAATCCAAACTACTTATATTTTGTGATACTACCATTTTAAAAGATAGTTTGAGAGAGGGAGGCAAACTGTAAGAGACTCTTAACTATAGAGAGCAAACTGAAGGTTGCTAGAAGGAGGTGGGCCTTAAGGAGGGCACTTGTGATGAGTACTGGGTGTCATATGTAAGTGATGAATCACTGAATTCTACTGAAGCCAATACTGCACTATATGTTAACTAATTTGAATTTAAGTAAAATATTAGAAGCAAAAAAAAAATGGGTTCTAGGTCTTTGGATCTTAACTACTTCTGTCTGGAAATGACACATGACTTTCTATCAAATCCCTTTTGCTAGCACTAGTCCCATAATGTCACTTAACCTCAAGAGAAGGTATCTAAATATTAAAGGGGTATTTAGTGAACAATAAGTGTCTCTAACACTGCTACTTGGTTTTGTATGACCTTGGTAAATTACTTAATCTTCTTAATTTCAGTTATTTATCTGTAATCTGAGACTAATTGAAGACTGGGACAAGTGAGGTTTTAATGTGCCCTCAGACGACTCTACTGACTCCATACTATTGAATGAACTTCCCTCTGTTTCAGTTTCTCTCTCTCATGTGAGAGAGTGGTCTTCAATACTTTTGAAGATTAAATAAGATTTAATTGTTTTAGTACACTTCCTTGGATCAGAGTAAGTGTTCAAAAACTGTTAGCTCTATCCATGATTATTATGGAATTTTAACACAATTAGTATTATTCATTGGTAATTTTAATTGTAGCAAGACAATAAAAGTAATATAAAATACATATGACCATATCAATCTTACTTTGTAAAAGCTATCAATACTTTAAAAAATATTTGTTTATTCTTCCAAACTCTGAGATTTGTTATTTGAAGCATATACTGAGTTTCTTATAGTTGGTCATGGCCTTTTCTTTAATAGAATATTCTACACCTAGTAATTGTGCAACACATGTTTGCTTACTGACTGACTAGCAAAATAATAAGGCTGTTGGATATCATAAAATTTGCAACAGTAGAGGTCTTTGTACTTTTATTAAGTTTAATTAGTAACCTAGTAACAGGACAACCAATGAAATGACAGACTAAGCAGTGGGATTTGTGTTCAGGAAGTTAGATGAGGGTGCCAAACATGGGTGTAATTTTCAGCAGTTGAATATTTCAAGTGTATTTGTTGTGTTGCCAAGTCAAAAGAGCAGAAGAGAACCATCATGGGAAGAAGGACTATTTTGCTTCTGATTATGGGGGTCCTTGGGGCATATTATGTTATATACCTGTCCCAGATAACATTGAGGAGCCATGGAAAGTAATGTTGGTTAACACATATATGAAAACTTTAACAGATTTGGTAAGTAGAGAGAGCTTTACTGACTGAATATTGAACAATTTAATCAGGAGAAAGTAATTATTCATATTATTGTTATTTTAAAAACTCCTACTGTCTTGGCAATTTTGTTCATAAAAATTGCTTGCTGATTTTGAAACCTGTTTGGTTTTGTTTTTTTTAGTTTTAACTATTCCTTAAAGCAGACCCCTAACAGAATGAATATGAAGGAAGTAGTCAAGTAGCTTTAACTTTAAATATTAAAAGACAAAACGTAATCTTTTAAATATTAAAAGACAGGAAGACAAACAAGTCTTATTGTGAGTTTCATGGCATGAATGCTGCCCAAATGAAAACATGTTGAAGGGTGAACTTCAGAAATGGTAAGATTGATGAGCACTGTGATTAGTTACAGAATTCTGTGCAATAATCTTGTATTTAGACATGAAAATACATTCGTATTGAAATATCTGTAAACAAGTCAGCTGGTAAAAAGCCAAGGGAAATTGGATGTACATGATTTCCCATCGTAAAGGCTGCCCCACCCACTGTCTACATTTGCCCCTCAGAGACCTGTGTTTCTTTTCTAATAAGGCTCATTACGTGAAATTGAAGCCATTTTTTATCTCCTTTAAATATCTTGTAGCAAACTGCCTTCTGGAGCAAAAAACAAAACAACATTAAAATAATAATAATTTGAAGACAGTTAACCTGTGTATTAAATCCTTGTCACATTATCTCTTTCCTTGCATTTTTCAAGGTGTTCTTAAATGTTTCTTCTGGCACTTAATGTAGCTCTGAATAAGTGCAATACTTGTCTTATGTCATTGTATGAGTGATTTGATCATTTGTAGGAATTTCATTAGCATGTATGTTGTTGGATTTGGGGCAGTTTCACTGGAATATAGCTTCAACTCTTATCTTTTGTAAGTTATTCTTGAATTGTATTTAAGATATTTATTTTGGTCCATGGTTTTGTTTTCTTTTATTAGTTGGATTAATTACATATGTATATACACTTATATATACACATTTAAATACGTATATGATCCTCTTTGTATGTCTTCAAAAATGAAGACATTTTTCCTCCTGGTACTTGGTCATTTTCCCTCCTGGTACTTGGTAATCTTTTTCTACATTTTTTCTTCCTTTTGATTTTCTCATTTCTATCATATATAATACCTTGGGTTACTTTAAACTTCGTGTTTATTTCTGAAATTATTTTGTCTTTTTTTTATGTATTCCTTTTCTAATTTCTACCAGAATGAGTTTTTAGTCAGCTCTTCATTTTGACTAGTGATCACCACTAAATATCTGTCTGTATCTTCCATGAATATGTATATTTCTTCTTTGTGATATTTCTTCTTACCATTCTTTTTAAAATCCATTCTGCAGTACTGTGTAGTATATCATCTACTTTGTAGAATTTTTTTTTTCTAATTTGTTTTCTTCATGAGTTGGAAACTGTTATTATTTTTCTTATAGTGTATAACATCTTGCATGAATGTTATATATACAATTTTTGTATTATTTCTATTTGACTGAGATGGGTTTTCTTGGACAGACTATTACAAAAATGTCTTGGGGAATTAGAGGCAGGGTCAATACTTTTTTTTCTTTCAGTATTTGTGCTAAGGCACAGCACTGTTACAATTTATACATATATATTTATTGTCTCAAGAATGGAAGTTTCACCACAGCATAGACTCCCACAAGCAGAGCTGACACATAACAAAGCTTGACTCTAGGAGAAGTAGTTAAAGAAACACAGAAATTATGGAAGGTTCAGAGGGAACTGGTATCTTTGTGATTACTGATTTGTCATTTTCTTTTTTTTCTGTGTGATTTTCTTTAGAAGAAAAATGTACATGTACCTTAAAGTCTTCACTCCTTATTTTTTTAAGAAGAAAAATTGTATTTGCTAAATACATCAGATTGCCATATAATATGAAATCTTTCCAAACCTCTGTAATGTCTATCACATATTGATGAATAGCAATTTTTTCCCCAGCCTTTCCCCTCTACCCCAAAAGAAAAGAATCCAACAATTTCTTGCTTGAATTTAATGCTTTTTGGTGTTTCACCAATCAATCTGAACATAAGATAAAAAATAGTAATTAAAACTTTTAATAATTCAATGATGAAGATAAATGTAAGTCACTGAATATTTTCAACTGTCAGCTTGTCTGTGATGCAGCATTGTCTCCTAGGATAGAAATAGCAAATATAGTTCACGAAAATGCCTGCTTTGATAGATGTCTCAGCATCACCTTGAAAGGACTCAGAGGTTGGATCTAGTCTTGGCAAGAAATAACATTGTCATCAAATAACATAGCACTATCAGACCTATCCCAGGTTTGAGACTATAAGCATTTGTGAAAAGTGTTTTCCATCATTATACTAGAATCCAAGGTTTTCCTTAGTTGTATTGGGACACTTTGAAGTTCCCTAGGTTTGAGGGCATTTTTAAAAATACTGGTGTTATCATACCTGTTCTTTTCCTACATTTGGCATTGATTCTTCTAGCCCTGCTTACTTCTTTGTGCTACTCTGTGGCCTAAAAAGGATGAACATTTTGAGGCCCAATTATCTTATTAGTCTTCAGATTGTTGAATACCTACACTTCCTATGCAGATCTGTAACTTGGGTGCAGCCAATGTCATAGGCTGTTTCTTAACTTTGGATCATCAGAAATTCAATTTTACTATTTTTCCTTCAGGTAAAAGATCTTTGTATGATAGATTAAGATGCAAGAAATAATTTTGTTCATAAATTGAAGGATATAAATTCCAGAGTTGGTCAGAATTTTTCCTGTTTATAATTTGATATTTCAAATTTACTTTAAAAAATCCTTTTAGGGTATAGCATTAGTGTAAACAGAGTAAATGATTTGAGAAGATATATCCATTAAGTTAATGCTCTAATTCATCAGACTTCATGAAAGGGAAGACAATTAAAGAAACTGTAAAGCCCTTGTTATTCAATTCATACTCCAGGAACAATGGACACTATTTTTAACATACTGGTGACTTAGTCTTTAGTTATATATTTATTATACTCTAGTAGGATCCGAAAGCTTGTGAGATTATAAAGTCATCTAACAAAATTTCTTACCCGGCACTGTCTTTCACAACATATTACAATTACTATTTCCATAACTAAATTCTTGTCTTTAACTTGCATCACATAGCCCATTTTCCATCATTTAAAAAAATATTTATTTGAACTGTACAGTCTCATTCTTTGCAGATAAAATACTTGAGTCCAATGACTTAAGTTTTGAAAGAGGACCTTAAATTTTATGTACTTAGCTTTGATTTAAAGCCAGAGGCCAACCAAATTACCTCTGTGAGGAAAATATTGACACCTACTTTATGCCATAAGTTGTAGAGATTTTAAATTTGTTAAAATTAAGTAAATCAATGCTTATGATGGATCACTTTTCTATGTTAACATTTAAAATCAGCAGGTCTGATATTTATGTGATTTCTTCAAATGTTCTTTATTAATTGATTGGAGTGTTTGTGGAAAAATTGCACCTGCTAGAAACATGGAGAACATTATTTAACACTTTAGACATAATGTAGAAATAAAGATGATAGAAGATGGTCTACTGGAGGTAGGAGTCTCCACCCCTTGTATAATTGTAGAGAGGAACAGGCAGGAGATACCCAAGTCTGGGGGGCATGGTCAGCATGTGTGGAGCTGTCTGTATGGGAAGTACATCCAAAATATGGAGAAGACCTGGAGCACCCTCATAGCTAGAATAATTGGTCTCTCAAAACCCATCAGGCATTTGCAGTTCACTCTGCATGAAATTCTACCCTTCTGGCTGCAATTGTAATATGAGGGCAGTCATTTCTTGAAAGTGTATACTTTTTGTGAGTCTAACAACTCAAATCCCTTTGGAACAGCTGCTGGGGTAAGGAGGGGTGTTTGTTCGATGCTTGAACATATACCCAGGTGTAGCATGAGTAGGTTGGAAAATGTGACTGGTCATAAGATATAACACCATTCCACTGGACCCTGGTCCAGCCTCAAGATGACCAGAGAGTTTGGTTTCTGCCTTTTCTCTCATACCTGTGAAAGTTCTTTGAATGCTGAGGGATCCTTGACTGCTGCATCCACTGTCATGCTTTGTCTTCAAAGAGCCTTTTGCAGTGATGGTCACTAAGATGGCATATTGGCCAGTCAGAAGTGACATCTGCTCCAGAGTCAAGTCTGGGCTTAAGTCCCACATACAGCATCTGCTGCCTGGGTGGACATAAACAGATCTTTTAACGTCTCCCACCTCAATGTACTCCACTGAAAATCTGGAATATATTACTACTCAACAGGTCTTAGTTAGAACTGAATGGGTACAAGCCCAATACCTGGCAAAAACTAAACACAGTAAGTGTTATTGTTATCTATATCTATTTCCATCCAACTGCCTGTATTATCACTGTATGTTTGTGATTTTATAGCCAGATAAAATCATATGAAAAAAATTTCCCAGCTGAACCCTGGCAATACTGAATAAAATAAATATGGAAGATCATGTTCAAGTAAAAGTTCTGGAAAAATCGTCTGTATAGATACAGACATGAATATTGATGTGCATATAAATACAGATATGGGCATGGGTTAGATTTAGATATTAATTTGATCTATAACTCAATATAGATAGTACATTATATACATGTGAGTGTGTGTATAGATATATAGATATATAGATATAATGAAGTGTTAGTATTTATCAACCTGTCATCAATCTGTTAGTTTATTTTTAAATACTCTCTTTTCTCATTTCTTTTGACTATAACTTCTTGACTCCGGAAAAAAAATAATAACACCTCCTCAGTGTATGTCCATATCATAACGTTCTTGATTTGGGATCAAATTAGCCTGAGACATTAGATTAAATAACACAGAAGCGATAACTGGAAAAGACCTATCTGTTTTTTTAAATTTTTTAAATGTTTATTTTTGAGAAAGAGAGAGAGAGAGAGAGAGAGAGAGAGAGAGAGAGAGCATGAGTGGGGGAGGGGCAGAGAGCGAGAGGGAGACACAGAATGGGAAGCAGGCTCCAGTCTCTGAAGCTGTCAGCCCAGAGCCAACATGTTCTGAACCCACAAATTGTGTGATCATGGCCTAAGCCAAAGACAGATGCTCAACTGACTTAGCCACCCAGATGCCCCTGGAAATGACCTTTCAATACATGAATTAAAAAATCACAAATAGATTATTGTTAGGATAATTCCCAGGTATTTCACAATACCTACAATTTTAAATTTGTTTTAATAAAGTAATTTCAGTGCCTGGGTGGCTCAGTCAGTTAACAAAGTAATTTCTTTGATCATTATATTTAATGATACATATATATGATTCATATTATTTATTTTGTTGTTAGCTAGTTAGAACATATCAAACTCCTTGTTGATACTCTTATAAATAAAGAAGAGACCACTGTGTTCTGAAAGCACCTCTACACAATGCACTCAACAGAGCTTCCCAGTATAACTTCAACCATAAAGCCAGAAAGTTAGTTAGCGTCTAGATAAAATGTTTTTCATAAATGCTTTTGGCATTCCTTTCCTTCAGGCTTTTGATCAAAATGTCTTGCTTTCCTACTAAATCTAAACATTTTTTAAACACTTATGATTTTCAAATGTAACAGACTGAAAGCACCAATCAGACCCTGTATTCATATTGGTCAGTTAGAATTGATTCCCTTCTTCTTCCTATCTGGGCATCCCATCAAAGATCTTTCTTCATTCTGCCTTTAACTGCAGCTTATTTATGTGAATGTCCATTTTTTTACCAATAGTTCATGAAGGTCGAAAATGATATCACAGGCATCTTGCATCAACATACTTGCCAACACTGTGCTTTGAACACAGTGAACACATGGAATATTTTGTGAAGTCATATCACATTCACTTGCACTGGAGAAACTTGCACTCCAGGGACTCCCCTGATATGGACTGGTGTCCCTGCTGAGACTTCCTTGCTATCCTGACTCCTCTATGCTTTCCTCTTGAAAGGATCTCAAGAGGATTATTGCTCCCAGAGCTTTTCAGGGGGACTCTCCTCAGTGAATTTGTCAATCCAGTAAACCATTGGGTTGGAATTTCGTTGTATATTTTCCTTTAAAATCCCAGAAAGCTCTAGAAAGTACAGTTTGAGCATTCAATTAGGAGTCTGTAAAAAATAGGAAACTTTAAAAATGAACAATAACAAAAAGTAAAGTGTTAGATTTTATAATAGCTAAAATATGAAAGTATGGTTATTTTAATGACTATATTGCTGATGTCAATTTTGTTTTGGGTGAATCTGGAGTCCTTGAAGATTACATAGACATAAAGGAAGAAACTAGAGATATAGTTACTGCAACTGGGATAAACAAAGGAGTAGGAGACCATAGAAAAATCCCAGGTCTTAAAGTATATCTGAACACAAAGGAAACATAGATTTAGCTCTGTGTGTGTGTGTGTGTGTGATATACTTATTTATATGTTTGTGTGTGTGAAATGTATTTTTACTCATAGATAACTTGTATATATATTTTTACTCATATACATAGTCGTATATATATGCTTATATATTAACACATACCATACATATAAGTAAAAACAAATATATTTCATTTTAATAATATATGCTTATTAACTAGGAGACAAATATGAGAAAGTCGTAGGAAAAATTGGGCAGATGGCTTGTGAAGGAGTAAGGCATTTTCACTGGGAATTTGTATAAAGTGTTGCCAGTGTTTAAAAGCCAGCCAGGATCATTATCCCAGAGAGTACAGGCATAGTTATTTGGGGAAGAGGAATAGGAATGCATTTGCTCATAATCCTAAATTCATGAACCCCTAAGGAGGCTTGCCACCACCTCCCTACCACACCCCTATGTGCCCCAGATCTTTGACCACCCTTAGATCTGTTCTGGGACAGAGAAGGTCACAGTGCATCCTGAAAATGACACAGAACCTCCCTTGTCTCTAGTTCCCACTAAGTCTCAGAAGACTGAGTATCAGCCTTAATAAATAATTGGGAGTATTTTGCTACTATAATCTGAAGTGAGTCACTAAGCATTTTTCCCCCTTTTTAGTGGTGAGGGTACAAGGTAAAACAAATTTCTTTCACTTTGGAGATAATATCCCAATAAGCCCCAGACTTCTGACCACTGAGAAACTTGACCAAAGTGGTAAGTCTCTAAATTCACATGAGGTTTATTATGGATCCTTTGTCACACACATGATTTTTTTTCTTTTATAGTTTATTGTCAAGTTGATTTCCATATAACACCTAGTGCTCATCCCAACAAGTGCCCTCCTCCATGCCCTTCACCCCCCTTCCCCTCTACCCCACACCCATCAGCCCTCAGTTTGTTTTCAGTATTCAAGAGTCCCTCATAGTTTGCCTCCCTCCCTCTCCACAACCATTTTTCCCCTTCCCCTCCCCCATGGTCCTCTGGTAAGTTTCTCCTGTTCCACTTATAAGTGAAAACATATGGTATCTGTCCTTCTCTGCCTGATTTATTTCACTTAGCCTAACACCCTCGAGTTCCATCCACTTGCTACAAATGGCCAGATTTCATTCTTTCTCATTGCCATGTAGCATTCCATTGTATAGATAAACCACATCTTCCTGATCCATTCATCAGTGAATGGACATTTAGGCTTTTTCCATGATTTGGCTATTATTGAAAGTGCTGCTATGAACATTGGGGTACATGTGCCCCAATGCATCAGCACTCCTATCTATATCCCTTGGGTAAATTTCTAGCAGTGCTATTGCTGGGTCATAGGGGAGTTCTATTGTTAATTTTTTGTCACACACATGATTTACCAAGGAATGTATAATATTTACTATTTCCCAGATCACCGAATCTATAAGCTTGATGACACAGTGTTGTGGACCAGTATGATATCCTGTGACATACAGAGACCATCAAAATCTTTGTAGACCAGATTATGCAGGGATCAGGAGAGTTTCTATAGATTTTAAGCCAGATAGTGATGGTGTACTGCCTTCATTGTTAACAGAGAAACAAACAGACACAAATGAATGGCCACATACTGGATGCCAGAGGTTGTGTTCATTTGCTCAATTGAAGAGATCATATCTGAACAGCAGTTGCAATTGGATTTACCACCTGATTAAGATAATTCTTTTTTCTTAAAATATTTTAATGTTTATTCAATTTTGAGAGAGAAAGAAAGAGGGAGAGCGAGAAAGAAAGAAAGCAAGCAAGTGGGGGAGGGAAAGAGAGAGACACACAGAATCTGAAGCAAGCTCCAGGCTCTGAGCTGTCAGCACAGAGCCTGATGTGGTCTCAAACCCACGAACTGCAAGATCATGACCTGAACTGAAGTCGGATGCTTAACTTTTGGAGCCACCCAGGTGCCCCTAGTTTAAGAAAATTCTTAAGATTATCTGGTCTTCTGCATAAGCCATATAGTTGATACACCCTTTGACCAAATGAAACAAAGCCAGGCACTAGTTAAAGTGGTAAGGTCAAATTTTAATCAGTAATATACTACTGCAATAGGGCAGAGGGTCAGAGGTGAATGGATGTTTTAAAGGAAGAAGCGGGGTAGAGAAGGGAGCAAGTGAGGGCTCAATAGAGTCAGGAAATGAGACATGACAAGGGGTTGGTTATTGTAGATGCAGTTAGGCCCATTGGAAATTATGGAAGTTAGGATTCTATTCTCTCAGTTCTTCCTGGTGATTAAGTTCCAAAGGAATGGCTTTCAGGTCCTTGAGAAAGACAATGCTAAATTATGGGAGATACATATACCTTTCAAAGACAGAAAGAACTCACCTTTGTAGTCTTTTTTTTAGTAAATACTCTCAAAAAGGATGGTCAGGGGCTTATCTGACAGGTGTTGGCTGGAAGAGGCAGTACATTTTTGCACATTTTTGCCTGTAGCACTGAGCTTTCTCAAGCAGGCACTTTAAGAGGATTTAAGATCATCCTAGGGGTATACCTTGAGCTTGACCTTGTTAGAAACTGTATTAGTACATTAAGTATACTAATGTGGGGAGGAAAAGGGGTGGGTGTAGTCATTTGTGCTGAGAATCTGTAGTTTTTAGAGGACAAGGCTGAAGCCTAATTGAGAAGGGGGATCAGAGGAGTCTGGCTAGTGTTTCATTGAGGAGAGAATCTTTGTCATTTTAAGACTTGTAACAGAGGGGCGCCTGGGTGGCTCAGTTGGTTAAGCGTCCGGCTTCGGCTCAGGTCATGATCTCATGGTTCGTGGGTTCGAGCCCCGCATCGGGCTCTGTGCTGACAGCTCAGAGCCTGGAGCCTGTCTTCAGATTCTGTGTCTCCCTCTCTCTCTGACCCTCCTCTGCTCGCGCTGTCTCTCAAAAAAAAAAAAAGACTTGTAACAGAAAAAAATCACTTATCCATTTTTCAGTTCTTTTGATTGTGGCACTAATCTTTGTGATTTCCTGGGATGCGCTATTGCCTTTTTTTTTTTTTTTTTTTTTTTTTTTTTTAATATT
>JAQQST010000866.1:0-14249 GCA_028646485.1 Cryptoprocta ferox
CACACACATACATATATACAATGTGCACACACATTCATATGTTATGTACATGCATGCATGTTATGCACACACATGCATATATACAATGTGCACACACATGCATGTGTTATGTACATGCATGCATATGTTATGCACACACATACATATATACAATGCGCACACACATGCATATGTTATGCACACACATGCATATATACAATGTGCACACACATGCATGTGCTATGCACACACATACATATATACAATGCGCACACACATGCATATGTTATGCACACACATGCATATGTTATGCACACACATGCATATACAATGTGCACACCTCCCCTCTGTCCGTCTGTCTCTTTCCCGAAGGGAAGCCGTCCAATGGCCATCCAGCCACATAGTTCCATCAGGATATGATGCCCGCAGTTTGGTTTGCACCCTGATAAGAGTGTACAGTTTGGTTTCCCTTGCTTTCTGCCAACAAAGCGGTGCCCCACCCCCCCACCCCCCAGCCCTTCCCCCGGCCCCTGTGACGTGTGGCCCGACTGTCCTTGGCCACCGCCCGCAGCTATGCTGAGCTGAGCACACTGGCCGCGGGTCTGGGCCGCGGACCGGGAGGCCCTGCCCTGGGAAGCAATTACGGCGATGCCTGCGACAGGCTCCTTCCTCCCCACCTCCCCCCCCACCGAGGCCGCCGGCATCCCCGAGCTGTCTCTAGGCAAATCGTGTCCTCAAGCTCATTCTGGGCCTGAGACCAAGTGCTGGCCTCCATCAGGAGACACGGACGGTCCCTTTGTCTCCGTGGCATGTGACACGGTGTGAGGGAGCTCACTGCCTGCTGCAGGGGACCTGTGATTTCTCTCCTTCCTGACGGAAGGGCTGAGGGAACGCGGACTGCTCCCACCCTCCCCCCTGGAGGTCGGGGTGGGGGGAACGCAGGGGTGAGGGGCGGCTCCGAACCCCACGGCCGCCCGCTGCCCCTGCACGTGAGGTCCAGCCCCGTTTGTGCCTCTTCCTCCCTGACGCCTGGCTGCCTGCCTTGTGCTAGCTCTTTTTTTTTTTAAGTTTATTTATTTATTTTGAGAGAGAGAGAAAGAGAGACAGCAGGGGAGGAACAGAGAGAGGAAGACAGAGAATCCCAAGCAGGCTCCAGGCAGTCAGCACTGAGCCCCACATGGGACTCGAACCCAGAGCCGTGAGATCACGACTGGAACCAAAATCGAGCGTCGGAGACAATTAACTGACTGAGTCCCCAGGTGCCCCATCGTGCGTGTGTTTGTCCAATGCGTCCCCAACGTCACAAATGAGCGGCGAGTGGCACCAATGAACAACGTGGTTGGGAGGTCTGTCTAACGGGCTCAGCGTGGGTCTGAGTTTCCGGCTTCCGCCGGAGGCAGGAGGGAGGCTTTGACCCCATGAGGTCCCACGTGGGACTTGCACACCGAGATTCAGCCCTGGTGCCCAAGAGAGACGTGTACCAACTGCACTGGCCTCAGTTTTGGGGTCTTTAGAATGAATATTCAACGGCTTCTTGATTGTGTGGCTGCTTCTATTTAACTCTGTTCTTTAAAACGGAAACAATGGGGCACCTGGGGGCTCAGTCGGTTGAGCGTCCGACCTCAGCTCAGGTCATGATCTCGCCGTTCGTGGGTTCAAGTCCCGCGTCGGGCTCTGTGCTGACAGCTCGGAGCCTGGAGCTGCTTCAGATTCTGTGTCTTTCTCTCTCTCTGCCCCTCCCGTGCTCATGCTCTGTCTCTGTCTCTCAAAAATAAATAAACATTGGAAGGAACAAAAAAGAAAACAAGTTGTTAAAAAATAATGTAAAATAAAAAGGAAACAAGGTATTTGTTTTTTTTTTCTTGCTTCCCTTATAGACACAATGCTTGGTCATTGGGGGATATTTAAAAGTTAGATAAGGCAACATTAATTAAACGACATTATTCTGATGAATCAGGGATACCCGTGGTTAACATTTCTATATGTGTTGTGATTGCTTTTCTCTGGCTTCACAACACTTTGTACGTCACGGGTCTCTCTGTACACACGTGGTACTCGGTTCAGTGGCGGTCCCCGAAAAGTTATGTCCGTGAGCTCACCTCCAAACCTAGGAAGGGGATCTTATTTGGAAATGGGGTCTTTGCAGATGTGAGTGAGTGAAGGATCTGAGATGAGCCCATCCTGGATCGAGGTGGCCCTGAATCCAATGACTGGGATGCTCATAAGAGACAGAAGGGAGACACAGACACAGAGGAGAGGCCACATGAACACGGAGGCAGAGACGGGAGGGACGCGGCCACAAGCCCAGGGATGCCTGGAGCCCCAGAAGCGGGAAGAGGCAGGAAGGAACCTCCTCTGGGGCCTCTGGAGGGAGCACGGCCCTGCCCCGCCTGGATCTCAGGGGTCCTGCCCCGCCTGGGTCTCAGTGGTCCTGCCCTGCTTCCCCGCCTGGATCTCAGCTATCCGTCCATCCATCCATCCATCCATCCATCCCTCTCTCTCTCTCTCTCATCTATGTATCCATCCATCCATTACCTATCTATTGATCAAACAGGGAAAGGAGAGAAAGGACAGCTGGGGAAGAAGCAGGGAAAGCAGGTAATAAGGGAGGAAGGTGGAGAGACGAGTCGTAGAGCACGTGCATCCTCTCCCCTCCAGCGCCTGCGCGTAGAGACCACACAGAACCACGGAAGCCATGCTGATTCCCTTTCAGCAATGCGAGAACGCACCCTCGCACACCCTCTGTTTTGATTTCTTTGAGAGTGCCACAAAGTAGCATCTTAAATCACAGCTCAGGTCACCTGACCCCCTGCTCGTCTCAGCATGAGGAGTGTCCGGTGAGACCTCCAGGCGAGCTGCCGGGTCACAGTACCACAGCCGGTTACCGCGCTCCCGGACCGAGGACACACATTTGGGCAGCCGCGTGGGGCTCGTTGAGAGCTTGTCTGGGTTTTGCACAGTTAAGATTCCTCATGCATTTCAGAGACGGGTTTGTGGCTCACATAAAAATATCTTTCTAGAAAGAAAGATATATTTCAGAAGTCTTGGGAGCAACATCTTCACCGCTTAGTACAAGTCAAGGAAGCAAATAAGTTTTGTCTTGCATTTTGCTCCAATTTTTTTTTCCTTTGCTTCCTGGGCATGCTGTGCTAAGCATGATGCCAAGGAAACTTCACAGCTGTGCATTCATTCTGACGCTTTTTCGTCATGGAATAATGAGCACGTCATCAAACGGGAGCCCTACATCCTATTTTAGCTGACCTGGGTCCCTTCACGACTAAATCTGGGATGAAATTTCAAGTAGTCACGTATCCCCTGAAACACCCAGGAAGATTGATTCCTGAGTTTAAGCCACTTGAGTCATTAAAATCAGCACAGGAGAACCCACGGGCCAAATCTGGCCCCCGACCTGCTTTTGCAAATAAAGTTTTATTGGAAAACAGAAATGTTCATTCTGTGTATTTTGCCCCTGGTGGCTTGCCTGCCGTCATGCTAGCGTCTGTCGTTGCTCCAGACACGGCATGGCCCAGAAAGCCTAAGATGTTTCATATTTTATCCTATGCAAAAATTGTGTCCAGCCGTGCAGTAAATCACGAGGGCCAATGCGGATGGTTTGCATTTAAGAGGAACTTCCTTACAGAACAAAAGGGTTATTATCCTGCTCTCCATAGCTGTCCGCAGTTGCATAAAGTAATGGCTTTGAAATTCTTATATGCAGTGGAAGCAAAGGAAAAAAAAAAAATCCAGAAACGTGATTGAAAAGAAAGCGTTGCCATTCTAACGAGCTAACAAAGATGAAAACACTCACATTTGGAGGAATAGGGAAAAAAAAAAAAAAGGCTGGACTAAAATAACAGCCGAGGACCTGCTATTTTCTCCACAAATAATGTCTTAAATGATATGGCTGCATTTGAACCGTCACCTGTGGAGTTTGAAAGCCAAGTCTGAAAGTTTGGTCTAGTTATCCTTAAAACAACACAACACCCGAAGAAGGAGAAGTCGCCTGTCGAAATCTCTCAAAATCTGGGACCATCTGTCCTGTTACAATTTATATGGGTATCAACCGTGAACTTCACACGCAGCCCACACGACACTGTGCTTTGAGACAGACTGAGACATGCAGCCCGGACGCCTGTCCAGGCCATTGAAGTGTGTCCGGACTTGATATCCGCGGGGCCCCGAATGCGGTAGTTGGTGGGCGGCCGCTCTGATTAAGGCGCTGAAGACAAGTTTCCTCCTCCTCTGCTCGAATAATGGGAGGCCATTAAAACGGAATAGAAGGGACCAGTCATATAAATGGAATTCAACGCGCGGTTCCCTCAGCAAGGGGAGCATTTCTGATGCCTATTTGTGCGGGGAAGAAGTTACCACGTGCGGAAGGCGCTGGAGGGGGGGCGGGGAGGACGGCGCTAACATCGTTATTTCTATATCTTGTTACGTTTGATTGGAACCCTGTTCTGTGGGAGGGGTTTGCACACTTTCGGAGTCGATCACAGACTCAGTTGAGCGCGCGCGCGCGCGCGCACACACACACACACACACACACTCAGGGAACATTCCGGCAAACACGGCGACCTGGCAATTACCATGCACTTAGCCCGTTCATGCCTCGACGTCGAAGTACGCTGTCAAGCCCAGAGTGTTTTGATGAATGGCATCCACGCGCCTAATTTATTACTGTAATTGTTGTGATAATTCAGAGCAGATAAATTGAAATCTATTAGGATTTAATGTAAAAAGCTGTAATTAGTTTGCTTTGGAGACGGGTGAAGGAGCCAGCCAGCGCGCATAGGGGAGAATGCATTAAGCCAATTACGGCGTTCGCACGGCGGAAAACTCGCGGCCGCCTCGAATACACCCACGGCGTTCGCCCCGCTGCACGGTGAGCACGCACATTCATTCATCAGTCACATCCTCCGTCAATTTAATAAACACATCAAGGCCGAGGACGCGAGAATCCCTTAATCATCATAATTAAGCCACGTGTTCGGCTCCGGATGGGGGCGTTAGGGAGACACAACAGCCACGTGTCTGTGCACACGTGCGTGCAACGCTGAATCGGCTCCGGAGCCCGCGTGCTTTCCCAGCCGTCCCCAGAGGGGCGCCAAGCACCCCCCCGTCCCGCTGCAATTAAAAAATATATATTTAAACAAGCCGGTAACCGCGGCCCCCTATTTACTGTCACATTAATTCAGCCGCACAGGAGACCCCATCTGTATGAGCATCGCAAGCGTGTCACGGGCGTTCAGATCCGCAGAACTAGCCCGCTGGTGCGTTTGATGCTTGTGATAATGGGAGCAAGAGGAGCGGATGCAACAGATATATCATAGATGTCCTCATAATTATCTGACCTGTTACACCGTGTCACTCTCCCGCCAAACACAGTGTTTTATGTCAGAAGCTGTGTGGGCATTTTTGGCTTTGATCAGTCCGTATCCTCCAGATGTCAGGCTGACTGTATTTTAATTGACTCTGGGGTAGCATTCAAACACTTGCTCCCGCCTGACGCTGCTGACAATGTTCGATGCACCAACGCTCGGTCTGCGCGGAAGGCACGCGCTCCCGCGTCTCCGAGGGGGTAACAAAATGATGTCAGGAAACCGGTGCGCGGAGCCCACCTCCGCCCGGCCCCCGGGGACAGCCGGCAGCGGGCTCCCCGAGCGTTCCACCTGCGGTCTGCGGACCCCTCCCCAGTCCCTCCGCAGAGCCGACGCCGGGCCGGGGGGCTGCATTCCCCGCTGAACACGGGGTGCTGGCCCCGGGCCCCCCCCCGCCCAGCTGTGCCTGAGACCCGGGCCGCCGTCCCCGGGGTCTTCCGCTCATGACATGACATCGTCCTCGGTAATGAGGACCCAGGTTTGTGGATCTCGACGGAAGAAACCCTTATCTCCCAAGGCTCGGACATCTTTAAAAAAAAAAAAAAAAACCCTCCCGGTTGAAATGCGCCCGAACATCTCAGCGCGGAGGTCAATTTATTTGGTCTTGACTTTCCAGAGAAAGGAAATGTCTGGCCTCCTGTCTGGAAGCACACGGTTGTCACGCCTCGCTCGCCGCCTCGTTAACCCAGCCTGGCAGCGAGAGGAGCTGTCTTCATCAAGCTCCTGACAGACACGGGGCCCCCTCACCGCCCGGCCTCTCCAGGGACCCCTCCTCGCCGTCGGTGCCTGCTGGCCCGTGTAATTGCCCGTGATAAAGCCCTGTGCTCTCACACAGACCCAAAGGGAAGGGGATTCGCCAACAGGATGCTATGCGGACGGCGCTTTGGGACGGTTTCGCCGGCACGTTCTGTGCGACCGGATTCCCCCCCTCGCGCCACGCCTGTGCTCTCCGCCTCCGATCATTTCAGGGCGTCCAGTCTTCCCTTACAGGCTCCCAGACACAGAGCTGGGGGGACGCGGCCGCTACTGGGAAACTCTTCCCGGCCGCGTCCTCACAAGGTAGAGAGAGCAGGTGCTCTGCTCTCCCTTCTTACAAGGACACGAACGCCCTTCGTGGGGACCTCACTTTCATGAGCTCATCAGGCCCTAACACCTCCCGAAGGCCCACCTCCTGGGACCATCGACTTCAACATACAGATTTTGGGGGGACGCAAACACTCAGTCACCAAACCAGCACAGACACCAAACCCAGTTGCCTACGGGCCGGATCTGCCCATTTTTGCCTCTCAGCCCTCCCGCCGGGAGGCCGGCGTTAAACAACTTTGACCGTGGAAAGCATAATCGCGTGTCTCCAAAGATGTGCTCGCCCCGAACCTCGGAGCCTCTGTGTGTGTTACTTGGCACGGCAAACGGGACTCTGCCGACGTGAGGGATGTAAGGGTCTTGAAAGAGAGATGCTCCTGCACCATCCGTGGGTGGGGCCCCCGTGTGATCGCAAGACTCCCTGTACGAGGAGGACAAGGGGCAGAGTCACAGGAAGAGAGGCGAGGACAGAGGCGGGAGGTCCAACTGATGCTGCTGACTTTCAGGGTGAAGACTAAGAAACGAGGAAAGGCAAGGAGATAGATTCATCTCTCCACCCACCCACCCACCCATCTATCCTTCTGTCCATCCATCGTCCATCCACCCACCCATCCATTCATCCATCATCCATCCATCCATCCATCCATCCGTCTGTCCATCCGTCCATCCATCCATCCATGCACTCATCCATCCATCCATCCATCCATCCGTCTGTCCGTCTATCCATCCATCATCCATCCACCCACTCATCCATCCATCCATCCACTCATCCATCCATCCATCTGTCGTCTGTTTGTCCATCCATCTATCCATCCATCCACTCACCCATCCACTCATCCATCCATCCATCCATCTATATACTTCTGTCCATCTACCTATCCACTCATCCCCCCACTCATTTATCATCCATCTATTCATCCATCTCCGCATCCATCCATCATCCATCCATCCACTCATCCATCCATCCATCCACTCTCCATCCATCCACTCATCCATCCGTCCGTCTGTTGTCTGTTTGTCCATCCATCGATCCATCCATCCATCATCCATCCATCCACTCATCCATCCATCCATCCATCCATTCACCCATCCACTCATCCATCCATCCATCCATCCATTCACCCATCCACCCATCCATCCATCCATCCATCCATCATCCATCCATCCACTCATCCATCCATCCATCCATCCATTCACCCATCCACTCATCCATCCATCCATCCATCCATCCACCCATTCACCCATCCACTCATCCATCCATCCATCCATCCATCCATTCACCCATCCACTCATCCATCCATCCATCCATCCATCATCCATCCATCCACTCATCCATCCATCCATCCATTCACCCATCCACTCATCCATCCATCCACTCATCCATCCATCCATCCATCCATCATCCATCCATCCACTCATCCATCCATCCATCCATCTATACTTCTGTCCATCTACCTATCCACTCATCCCCCCACTCATTTATCATCCATCCATCCATCCACCCTCCCATCCATCCATCCATCCATTCACCCATCCACTCATCCATCCATCCATTCATCCCCCACCCACCATCCATCCACCCAACAACCCATCCCACATACATTTATTGAACACCTTCTGTGTATCCAGCACACTCCAGACGCAGCGGCATCATTCTGACCCCTGTGCTCTTGGAGCTCATGTTCTAGGACAGAGGAAGAGACCACAAAAGTGCATAAAGTAAAGAACAATAAGACCATCCTAGACGGTACACGAGCCAGGAAAGGACCATTGTGAAACTCTATCTTTTTGATAAAATCCACTTGGTCTCTCTGTATTCATTTAGGGATCTGGCTTCATGGGGTGAGGAGAGGGGGCCTAGTCTCTGGACCCCGGCCATATTCCCCACTTGGACCTTATGCTTAGAAAAGAAATCTCAGTGCTTGGTGCCCCTCCCCCATGTCCCCTTTATACCCCTGCTATGAAGATCCTGTCCTTCTGCCCTAAGGTGTCCTGATTGCTGCCCAGGACCCATCCCATACTTCCCTGTATCCGTTCTCCCCTCCCCCACCCCGGGAGTGTTGCACATTTTCTCCTCCAGCCTCCCTTGTCTCTGCCATCACCTGCCAATATCTTCCTGTTGCTCTGAGAATACGGAAGCAATCGGAAGAGGCCTCCCTCGGACCCCCAACGCCCAGTGGCCCCCTCATCCAGCTGCTCTGCCGCGTTAGGCTCCCATCGCTCCATTGACACGACTCTTGTTGGGGTCGAGTGGCCGCACTTTGCTGCACGTCTTGTTCTTAGCGACCCCATACACCTCCACACAGAGTCTCATCCTTGAAACGCTTTCCTCCCTTGGCCGGTGGACCCCGCGCTCTCCTGGCTCCTTCTTGGCTGGTTAGTTTCCGGATGCACGTGAGCATCTGGGATGACGACTCGTACGTAGAAGGCAATTGATGCTTTTTTTTTTTTTTGTTTTGTTACAATATGATCGTGCTCATTTCTGTAAGTGCAGCTGCAATGTCGGTCAGCCGCACAACGGCCGTTGATTTGCTCCTGGATACGCCTGGGTATGTGGATTCATGGCTGGTCCACAGGAGGTCACCTGATGAATTAATATTTGTCGAATGAGGAACTGGAGACGTCGAGGAAGGCAAGGCTTGAGATCGGGTCTTTGGGAGGAGCACGGAACACGTCATTGGTGATTTAGGAAAGGTCTGCACGAGGCCACGGTGGGTGGGAAGACGTCCAAACGTAGAAGCCGGAGAAGAGGTTAACCCTGTTGTTCAGCAGGAAACTCAAAACCCGTCATTCTGAATGTGTGGACAGAATCATTCAACCATTTGGGTCCAACGCTATGGGTCCCCGTCCTGTGGATCCAAACCTTTAAATCTCAATCCCGTGGGTTCCAAAATGAGTTGCAACCCCGGTCCCGTGGATCCTGACCCTGTGTGCGCTTTATCAATCGAACCCTGTATGATTTCAACCCTACGGGCTCAAGACTATGGGACCTCCCTATAGGGTCCGATTCTGGATTCCAATTCTTAGCATCTTGGTCCGAGGGTTCCTGGGCCCAACCCTAGTGATTCGGGCGCTCGGAACCACAGCTCTGTCGACGCCCACACTACGGGCTCCAGCCCCGTGGGTCCTAAAGCTATGGGCCCAACTCTATGAATTGCACCCTATATTTCTATGCTCCCTAGAGACTGACGGGTCTCAGCCCTATGTGTGCCTCTCCCAGACCCTTTCTGAGAAGTCCAGTTACTCCTTGGGGCAGAACATGGCCCCGTAAACCCTCACAGCCTCACAGGGATGTCTCGTCCCTCCCAAAGCGGTTCCTCTAAGAACGTCAAGAACGCCCCGGCCCCATCACGTCTCAGCAATTCCGAGGCTCCAGTGCCCAGAAGGCTTGGCAACAGACGCTCCTTTCCCTTCCCACGTCCCCGCACACGCACCGTGGCTCTCGAGTATCCCTGCTGCCCCGGGAACTGCCCTGGGTCTCCCATGATGCCTTGAGGCAAAATGCAAACTAAATAGGAAATAAGCCAGCGTCGGGGTCCCACTGGTGAATAGCAAGTAAATTAACATTTTGAAAAAACAAAACAAAACAAAAACCAGAAGCTGAGGACGTTCTGCGTTCTGCGAGCATCCCGTCAGGACGGATGCGGGACGGTCACGAAGTCCCAACACCGCTCGTGAAACAACAGCGAACAAAGTCCCCGAACATTTGACTGAGCTTCCGGAAAAGCCCGTCGGGGAGCGTCCCGTGCCAATTCCTTACGGTGAGTAGAATGTACACGTGACCCAAAGTGAGTGTCAGGGGCTGGGGACAGAAATAAGGAGGAGTGGCTACCGCCCAAGACAGCATGGAGTGCAGCGGGCGTGTGGCCAGACGGACAATACTTCCGAATGGTTTGCTTTCATTGCACATTAATTCTTTGTTTTTTACTTGTAGTAAAAAAAAAAAAAATGCCAATGAAAAACGGACCTTAATCTTAACCGTATTCTTTTTGTAAAGTTGTATTTATTTATTTTGAGAGACAGAGAGAGTATGTGAGCAGGGGAGGGGCAGAGAGAGAGACAGAGACAGAAGAATCCCAAGCAGGCTCCGTGCTGTCAGTGCAGAGCCTGATGCAGGGCTCGAACTCACGAACCACGATCATGACCTGAGCTGAAACCAAGAGTCGGATGCTCAACTGACTGAGCCACCCAGGCGCCCCTTACATGTGTCTCTTTTAAGTAAATATTGGTTTTTGGGGGGTTAAGTATCGGACTCATGCTGTCGGCTCAGCTCATGATCTCAGGCTTTCTGGGATCGAGCCCCACGATCTCTCTCTCTTCCTTTCTGTCTGCTCCTCCCCCGCCTGGTCTCTGTCTCTGTCTCTGTCTCCCTCTCTCTGTGGTCCTCCTCAACATAAATAAATAAAATTTTTTAAAAAAAGTTGTTTTGGGGAGACATGGGACCCAGCATCAGTCTGAACCCCAAACCCAGTGTCAGTAACCGAGGGTCACCGGGAAGCATCCCCTGAAAGGAAACCGGTGCCCCCATCCCGCGTTTGCACAATATATTTCCTTAACATAAGTGATAACATTTTATCCCCCCTCCCCACCCCGTGATAGCACGCAGGCCACCAGGGACAAAACACACAGAATGAACATTTCCGTGTTCCAGCAAAACTTTATTCGCAAAAGCAAGTCGGGGGCCAGATTTGGCTCTTGCCCCTTGAGTCACTAACATCCGCACACTAGAACCCAAGCCGGCTGGTCGGGGCCTCCCTGGACCGGAAGTGTGTGCACGTTCACTACCAGGGGGTGCGCCCTTCAAAGTTGCTCTCAGCCTTCATTCCCCAGGAGGGGGCAGCTGGGGTCTCTTTTCTCCATGGAGACAGCGAGTGGTACCACATCTGAGGGCATGTGAGCCCCTGGGGTCACCCCCAGGGCGGGTCCCACCGAAGTCTGGGGCACGGCTCTCAGGTGCCCCGCTGCCTTTGCGGATTTCCGTGTGAAAGTCCCTGTCACGGTTTCCTTGACTCGACCCAAGAGGACAAAGCTTCATTCAGTGCAGCTGCATAGGTGTCTACGCGGGCAGCACGTGCATGCTCGAGGCATGCAGTAGGAGCACCTGTATTGCTGCGGGCTGCCTGCTCTGTGACACCTAGTGTCCCTCCTGCAGCCCGGGAACGTCACCCCTGTTCTGGGGAGCAAGGAAGCCGGGCTTTCCCGAGGCAGCTGGTGGAGAATGAGTTTAGCCTCCGACTGTTTGTCTCCCGGACTCCGCACTCACGTGGCACACGGGGATCTGCCTGAACGTGCACGTCTGTGGCGTCTAACACACGCACAGTATCCTGCAGCCGTCGCCACTGCGTCTTTCCAGAAATGCCTCATCATCCCCCCAAGAGGAGACCCCGTCCCCGTGAGCACTCACTGCCCCCCCGGCCCCCTCCCCAGCCCTTGGCGACCCCGGATGCCCTTTCTGTCTGCGGATTTGCCTGTTCCGGACATTTCCTATGGCTGGGGTCATGCGCCACGTGGCCTTTGGTGTTGGGGTTCTTTCATCGAGCGACCTATTTTCAACGTTCATACATGTTTCTCCTTTTCTTGGCCGAATACTATTCCACTGCATGGACCCCCCCCCCATTGTGTTTATCCCTCACCCGTCAGTGGACATTGGGGTTCGTTCCACCGTTTGGCTGTTGGGAATGTATCAGGCAGGGTCCTCCAGACAGACAACACGCATTTGTTCTGTTCAGACCCTCAACTGATTAGACGAGGCCCACCGCAGAGAACCGTCACCTTGACTGGGCCTCAGGGCACCAGTGAGCCCCTGGGGTCACCCCCAGGGCGGGTCCCAGAGCCGTGGCTGCGCGTGATTTCCAGGTGATGCACACGGTTTAAATCAACCCTCATGGGGAAGGATGTTGGCAGGAAGCTGCCACGGCAGGTTTCCGTCTGGGGCTTCGTGCCGTCGGGAGTGGACGTGCTGGGCCGTACGGCGAGTCTGTCTTTCACTTCCCAGGGGGCCCTCGTGCTGATTCTTACCACGGCCTCTGCGGCCCACGCGATCGTGCAGACAGCCGGTGCTCGAACCGCGGCCGCGTGCTGGGACCGCTAAGCCCGTCTCTGCCCACCCCCGCCCCCCGCCGGCTCCTAAGACGCTCCCACGACCTGCCCCCTTCCGTCTGTCCCGCCGCTCCGAGTCTCACGGCCGGGTCAGTGCGCACACCTGTTTCCCTGACCATTGCTGTACCTTCAAACAACTGAACGATGGTTTACCTACCAGACAAATGAATCATTAAAAAAAAACAAAACCCAAAAACCTGTGACACCAAACGATTTCCTGTCTTCCCAGGACCCGCCCGTGAGGCTCCGTGACTCCCTGGGACGAGTCATAAAACTCAGAACGCGTGAGGGACGTGTACTGATTATTTATTATAAACCTTACAACTTGTATTTATTTAAAAACATTTTTTAATGTTTAATTTTGAGAGAGAGAAAGAGAGAGAGAGAGACAGTGCAGGAGCGGGGGAGGGGCAGAGAGAGAGGGAGACACCGAATCCGAAGCGGCTCCGGGCTCCGAGCTGTCAGCGCGGAGCCTGATGCAGGGCTTAGGCTCATAAACCGTGAGATCATGGCCTGAGCCCAAGTCGGACGCTTCACCGACTGAGCCCCCCAGGCGCCCCGACTTGCATTTACGTAGAAAGCGTACGACGCAGCCGGGGCGCCCTCACTCCATCCCCCGGTTGATCAAACCCTTGGCCGCTGAGGATTGATCGAGTCGGTCCTCGGCCCCCGCCCGGCGGTCAGGGAGCGGCTGACTGTAAGCAGCCGTTGGCCGTCAGGTCAGCCGCGCTCACGCTGCAGGCGAGACCGCGGGAGCATAAACTGAGGTGCGGGCGCAGCCAGCTCCTTACGGACAACTGCGGCGTCGGGAAATGGCAAGGTGACCACTGGGTCCGGAAGCACAATTTCTGTGTCATTGTGAGGCCACCACGGGGAGGCAGGTTTTGGGGACGGAAGACGGATAACGGGTGCTGCCTGAGCCCAAGAGGGCAGTCAGGGTCCGGGGATGACCCTGGAATCCCGGTTGGAAGTCTATGGAAATAACCAGAACAATGACAAACACGGACGAGCGCTAATACTGATTATGGAAATGGGGGGGGGCAGGAGCAGAGAATTATGGGGGCTCCCAGCACACGCCCGTCCCTATAATGCAAAGATTTCCAGGGGCGCCCGGGGGGCTCCGTCGGGCGAGCGTCCGACTTGGGCTCAGGTCGTGATCTTGCAGTTTCGTGGTTCGAGCCCCGTGTCGGGCTCTGTGCTGACAGCTCGGAGTCTGGAGCTGCTCCGGATTCGGTGTCTCCCTCTCTCTGTGCCCCTCCCCTGCTCACCCACGGAGTGGCCGCGCGTGGTCCCCGCGGTATGGTTTCGTGCCAACGGCGTTTGCACATGTTAAGTGGCGCCGCCGACTTTCCCCTCACGCGAGAGCAGCCGAGAGGCTCTCAGATGACAGCCTGTTGACGGCAATCATTGCACAGGGGCCGCGGTCACCGCCGCCGGCAATCAGGGTGGGAGGGGGCGGCTTCCAGTCCGGGGGGGGGGGAGGGGCGGGCTCGGATTCCAGGGGCCGTCGGCTTCCCCGCACACGCCCACCCTCCCGTCAGGCCACGGCTCTGGGCACGTGACGCTCAAGCCTGCACCTCACTCTGGGCACGATGCTGCTGCACGCGGTGTCCCCAGGTGGGGGACAGCCATGCTGTGGGGACGATGCTGGTGCACACACTGTCCCCAGGTCGGGGACAGCCATGCTGTGGGGATGATGCTGGTGCACAC
>JAQQST010000867.1:0-14243 GCA_028646485.1 Cryptoprocta ferox
TCTTGGATTTCAATGTCCATTTCTTTCCCCATATTCGGGAAGTTTTCAGCTATAATTTGATCGAGTACCCCTTCAGGACCTTTTTCTCTTTCTTCATCTTCGGGAATTCCTATGATACGGATATTGTTCCGTTTGATTGTATCACTCAGTTCTCGAATTCTCTTTTCGTGTTCCTGTATCAATTTCTCTCTCTTTTTCTTGGCTTCCTCTTTTGCTAGACCTGTGTCTTCTAATTCACTTATTCTCCTCTCTGCCTCTTCAATCCATGCGGTGGCTGCCTCCATTTTGTTATGCACCTCATTTATAGCCTTTTTTAACTCATTACAGCTATTTTGAAGGTCCCTCGTCTCTCAATAGCTTCTTTGATGTTTTTTTCAAGTCCAGCAATTAATTTTATGACAATTGTTCTAAATTCTTGTTCAGTATGTTGTTTAAGCCTGTTTTGAGCTGTTCTGTGACTGTGACTTCTTCCTGGAGTTGCTTTAGAGGAGAGTTCTTTTGCTTCGTCATTTTGGCTAGCTTGAAATTGTTATCTTTTAAAGTTCTCAACATTTCTCAGGTTCCTTGATGGCAGGGACTTTTTCATGGTTACCTCTGTCTAGAACCTCTGAGGTTATGCGCTGGGTTTTGGACATAATTATAATAACTAATGAGCAATTGTTTTATGCCCAGATGTTACCTTGAAGCTTTACACATATTACTTGTTTAATTTTATCCTTTCAAAATTCCACAGTTTGTGTAGTATTATTAGTCATACTTTTAGGATGAGGAAACTGAGACTCAGAAAGGTTAAGAGATATTATTAATCAAAGATAGGCTAGAGTTCAAAGCCTGCAGAGGACTAAGAGTTCTTTGCTGCAATCCCAGAAGTCTTCCCCTTTATTATCAGCGCCCAGTTTAAGGCTCCCTGGAAGCTGTGATACATCTGTCTTCCTAGAGCACCCTCCTTCTCTGACCAGTTTTCATAGAGAGAAAAACAACAAAGTAAAATTACTTTACAAATAAACTCTCCAAATATGGCAGCTCTCTGGTGAGATCTGAGTAGTGATCATGTATCTTCCGTCTCTAGATCAGTGGACCAGGAGCTCTGAGAACATATCAGAAGGGATTCAATGTCTTATCTTACAGGTCCAGTAATATCCATGGTGGAAAGAACAATATACTGTTCTGTTCAAAAAACCAGATTTTCAGTTTGCTACCTATGGGCTCTCATGAGCAAATTGGTGAATCTCTTTCAGGAATGTTTGCTGAACCCCAGTGGCCTTGAACTCTTGTTAGCAAGGAGCCAAGCCTCAAGGCCCACTCAAAGTAGGGAGTCTGATAGCAGAGTCCTTCCATGTATAAAGTTGGGCTATAACTTTAAGAGTGAACACAAAAATAATTCCACCTCCAACCTCTCTCTAGCACCTACACGAGGTAAAGAGGAAAACATTCTTTGAAATGTTTCTTCAAAGATCTTTCTTTCTTTCTTTCTTTCTTTTTTTTAGAGAGAGAGAGAGAGCAAGAGGTGGGGAGAGGGGCAGAGGCAGAGAGAGAGAGAGAATGAATCTTAAGCAGACTCCATGCTCAGCACAGAGCATGATATGGGTTTCAATCCCATGACCCTGGGATCATGACCCAAGCTGAAATCAAGATTCGGATGCTCAACCAACTGAGCCACCCAGGCACCCTGTCCTTGAAAGTTCTTTACCACAAGTTGGTCCCTAATCATATTTGCAACCCCAAATCTCAGTAACTAGATGGCCTGAACACCTCTATCTGAAAATTTGGTTTAAAGTTTTCCCAGAGCGGCAGAACAAATCTTGCCTGGGGGAATTCAGCTTCAAATCAGCCCTCAAATAATTCTTCGGATTAGAAATAAGAAATCAAAGCTTACTATACCTCTTTCAGTCATTATGTGTTAGAAATTTTAGTAGAACAGAAAGTCAAGAAAAATAAACAGATGTGAGTTTATAAAAATAAAATAACAAAACCCATGATTCGTGGATCATATGGCTCACTGCACAGTAAAACTAAAGCTGACGTTATTTAACACCATAGATATATTATCAGGGATTCTTTTATTTTATTTTTTTAATTGATGCTTAACCGACTGAGCCACACAGGTGCCCCTATCATGGATTCTTGATACAAATTAATAACAAAAAATTAATATATTTTGGGATGGCTGGCTGCATTGGTTAAGCCTCTGACTCTTCATTTTGATTCAGGTCATTATCTTGCAGTTCATGATATCTAACCTCACATCAGGCTCTGCATTGACAGCACAGAATCTGATTGGGATTCTCTCTCTCCTTCTCTTTCTGCCCCTTCCCTCCCTGCCCCTCTCAAAATAAATAAACATTATATATATATATATAATCAAGCACCTAGTTATAAATATAATGGAGAGAGGAAAGAGCTTTATGTAAAATCTTATAAAATTTTATTGAAAAACATTAAAGAAGAATAAAATTAAAGACATATTACATCATATTCATGGATAGTAAGACTCAATATGTCATTTCTTAATCAATCTTTAAATATATATAGAGTCAATGTAATTCTAAGAAAATGCCAACATGTTATTTTTAAAAAAACTTGACAAGTTGACGCAACCATTTTACATGGAAGAATAGGGCCAAGGAACTCTCCTGAGGAGAAGAAATGGTGGGATTCGGCTTTCAAAACACCAAGCTTCAGTATTAGCTGATGGTAATTAAAGCCGGCTGGTGTTGGTATGCACATAGATAAATAAGGACATGAGAAGAAAAGAAAAGTCTAGAAGCATGCCCCCACATGTACAGAAAATCTTACTTATGACAGGGCCAGCATGACATATCAATGGCACAAAATGAACTAGTCAATAAATGATCCTGGGGCAATTGGTTATAGACAAAAATGAAATTTGACTCCTATTTCACACCATATATGAAATCAATTCCAGGTGGATTAAATATTTAAATGTTAAAAATAAAACTATAAAACTTTTAGGAGAACACCGGAATATCTTTATGACTTTTGAATAGGGCAGGATTTCCAAACAAGAAATAGAAAGTACAAATCATGAGGAAATGATGATGTACTCAGCAATATTAAGAACAGCTGTCCATCCAAAGATATAATACAAAAATTGAAATGACAAACCACAAAGTAAAAGAAGATGTTTGGGAATATGTAATGACAAAATTAGTATTCAGACAGTAAACAAAATTTACATAATCCATGAATTAAAGACAAACAGCTCAATAGGAAAAAAATGGACAAAGTCTCTAATAAGAACTTTATAAAAGCAGAAACTCCAATGACCAGTAAACATGTTTTAAATATTCTCAATTTACTAGCAATCAAAGAAATAAAAACTAAAACACCAAGAATTTACCATTTTTTATCCAATAGATTGGCAAAAATTAAAGAATAAGAATATCAAGTATTGGCGAGGATTAGTCACAACTATAACCCTTTTATACTGCAGGTAGAATTGTAAACGGTTATACTTGCTTTGTAAAATAAGACAATAGTATAGAACATCCTCCAGTCCTATAACCCATGTCTCATTCCCAAATATCTTTCCTTTAGAGAATCTTGCCCATACACATCAAGAATTTATATAATAATATTGATAGAGGCATGATATAATAATTTAAAAGTGTAAAAGGAAGTGTCTAAAATATCCATTAGAAGTAAAATGGATAAGTGAATTCTGGCATATCCACACACTAGTATACTCTACAATACTGAAGAGAATAAATTGAAACTACATGAAAAACATGGGTGCATCTCAGAATACAATGTTTTGTTTTATTTTTTATTTTTTAATTTTAATTTATTTTTTTACTTACTTAAATTCAGGTTAGTTAACATACAATGTAACTTTGCCTTCAGGAGGGGAACCCAGTGATTCATTACTTCCATATAACACCCAGTGTTCCTCCCAACAAGTGCCCTCCTTAATGTCTATCCCCCATTTAGCCCATCCTTCCACCTCCTTTCCAGCAACCCTCAGTTTGTTCTTATTTAAGAGCCTCTTACGATTTGCCTCCCTCTCTGTTTTTATCTTATTTTTCCTTCCCTTATTACGCAAACAAAGGAAAATAACAGAAGATTGATAGCAATGTTATTCCATATATATAGTAATATATAGTAAAACCTTGGTTTGTGAGCATAATTCATTAATTCATTCTGGAAACACGCTTGTAATCCAAAGCACTTGTATATCTAAGCGAATTTCCCCATAAGAAATTATGGAGACTCAGATAATTTGTTCCACAACCCCAAAATATTCATATAAAAATGATTACAATACTGTAATATAATACAAAATAAAAAAGAAAATACAAAATACAAAGAAAAATAAACAAATTAACCTACACTTACCTATGGAAACCTTCGTGGCTAGTGTGAAGGAGACGAGAGAGAAGGGTACTCTGCAGGAGGAGTTTCACTACCACTAACGGAATCACTGCTATCTTTTAGCTCAGTGGAATCTTTTTCTTTTTGTTCAGCTCTAACAAGGAGTATATCCAATGACCTAGAATGAAGCAAACCATTCCTAAGCTTACACTTATATGGAAAAGCAAAGAACTGTCAATAGGTGCTTTGAAGTGACAAAAAATACACCAGTACCAGTTGTGGGCACCTTCCATCATTCTGAAAAATCACTGATTTCTTCCAAACACCATGGCCTTAGACTGAGCATCTGAATGGGAGATGGTCATTCACAATCTCACACACACACACACACACACACACACACACACAGAGAGAGAGAGAGAGAGAGAGAGACGAGAGAGAGAGAGAGAAGAGCTCAATTGTGATCATGTAACATTCGGCATCACATACTACTTGTTGCAAGACATGGCTCGTTAATCAAGTTAAAATTTATTAGAAACATTTGCTTATCTTTCAGAACACTTGCAGAACAAGTTGCTTGCAATCCAAGGTTTTACTGTATACAGAAAAAATTTTATTGCTGTTAAGAAAGACAAACACAAATGGTATAATGATAAAGAAAGAAAGAGGAGGTTCAACACAAAATTCAGGGTTGCAGTTTCCTCTGAAAAGAGAACAAGTATGTGATGATGGGGTGGATATGGTGGGTTTCAAAAGCATTGGGTGATGGTATGTAGGCATCTTTGTTGTTATTTTTTATAATATGTGTATTATTAAAATTAGTTTATTCAAATTTAATATAAAAATTCAAAAGACATTGAATGTGCAAATGACTTAATTATATACCATCTTGCATTGGAAATCATTAATGTATATTTCCTTTTATGAAGTATTGTAGCTAATGATAATCATAACTAATACTTAATAAACTCTTACTATATGTGAGGCACTGAGTAAGTACTTTATATGTATTATGTCACTTAATCTTCTCAGACCTTTTCATCTTTATGTCCCTAATGTAGATAGGTAGACTAAAGCACAAAGGGGTTAAGTATAGTCCCAAGGTTTCATAACCATTGAAGAGGCCTTATTGGCTCCCTTGAGTTCACCATGGCTTAGTTTTCAGTATCCTGTGAAATATCTAGATGCTGAATACATATTCAGTCGTCAGTGGACTAGCAGTATGGTTTCTATTGCCAAGAAGCTTGGCTAGTCTTCTGAGATGGCCTTTAAGAGTATGACTCCTGCAAGTAGAGACTGATAACTAGTGAAATTCAACAGGAAAGATGTCAATAATCTTGGACACTATAAATAAATCAACTCATAGAATGAATCCAAAACAATGCAGAAATGCATGGGGTTGTTTTCTAATAGGATTCTTGAAAAAACACCCAAGCTTGCTGATCAGAGGGAACCCCCAAATATGAAGGAGCCCTTCCAGGTGATACTCTGTTTCTTTGGGCTCCCTCAATTTTATCTTCACATCCATCCTGCCATGGGAGTGTTTTATTTTCTTTTATAGATGAAAAAACTGACACTCAGGCATACTTTCTGCCTCATTCATAGGGTGCCCACTTAGCAATGAAGGGATGTGCATTTGAATTCAGGACTGTTTGTCTCCACAGCATATTTCCCTTGCAAGATCATATCAAGAAGGAAATACTAGGGCCACCTGGGTGGCTCAGTCAGTTAAGCCTCTGACTCTTGGTTTCGGCTCAGATTGATCTCAGGATCATGAGATGGAGCCTGTGTCAAGCTCTGCACTGAACACAAAGCCTGCTTAAGATTCTCTTTTTCTCTCTCTGCCCCGCCCCCACTTGTGCATGCAGGTGTACTTTCTCTCTCTCTTAAAAAAAAATAGAAGGAGGGGTGACTGGTTAAGCATCTGACTTCGGCTCAGGTCATGATCTCGTGGTTCATGAGCTCGAGCCCCGCATTGGGCTCTGTGCTGACAGCTCAGAGCCTGGAGTCTGCTTCAGATTCTGTGTCTCCCTCTCTCTCTGCCACTCCCCCACTCACACTGTCTCTCTCTCTCTCTCTCTTTCTTTCTCAAAAATAAACATTAAATTTTTTTTCTAAAATTTAAAAAAAAGAAGGAAACATTATTAAGCCACCACTATGTGTCAGTCTGTCCAATGGATGATATCAGAACATCCCACACCATCAGCTTTGGCATCAAATGATATATTAGGGTTTTAATACAGAATTTACATGAACAATGAGCTTTATAATTCTTATTTTGAAAATTGTAATAATTAATAGTTATAATAATAATAACAACCTTACAAAATCGTGATAGTGATTACAGAAACCATTACATATAAAATGCTTGACATCTAGTAGGGCTTATGCTCTTATTAATTCTGCCTTTTTCTGGGTAGGAAATTGGTGAACTGGGCTTGGATTTTCCACCAAATAGCTGAGAGGCCTTGGTGAATTCATTCCCCTCCTCTAGGGCTTCGTCATGAGCCCTAGGTGGTAGACCAGATGACATTAGGAAGACCAAGCCCAAAGAGTTTCAGTGAACTAATAAAGCTTCAAGCATGAGATGGAAAATACCCTCTATCCTCTATCATGTGAGGCAGAGAGGGGAGAAAATGAATCTCCATCTATTCTCTATATAGCAGGAAACCTAACCCTCACCACCCACCTCGCTGGGATTTGGGAAGGATTAATGAGACATAATGTGCAATGCTTTGCCGAGAGCTTTACTGCCTTACAGAGGGAAAAGTCCCATTGTTGCCAGCAAATAAGACTGACAATTTGATGAGGTGTGAATATTTTTAGTGTAACAGTATGTAAACACTGCTTTTTTCATCCAAGTCATCACTCTGAGCACACACCCTAATGCATTTTTATGAGGCCATTTCTCCATGGCTGTAAATATTCTTTGCTTGCCCTTTTCTGGGAGCTTGAAGAATGTGCTGACCAGGGGCCTCTGCTGAACCTCTGAGCTGATTCCTAAGGCTCACCACATTCTCTGGGAGAAATGTTAATAGGCATATTTACATTTCATGCTAGTGTATATGCTTTCCCTCTGGCCAGTACAAAGTGCATCATGCAAGGTCAGGCACAAAAGGAGGCCTCTGTTGGAGAAGGTTCAGCCATCTCACAGTGATGAATATGGAGCAGCAACATGATTGCCAAGATATGAAAGTGGAAAAAAGGCAGGATGCCTGATTCCAAATTGTGTCCCTGTCACATTGCTTAAAACATCAGAAAAAGACTAACTCTTCAAACCAATACCTGTTCAATAAGCATTCACACATTCACTTGTGTGGATGAAATTCATTCATTTAAGTGTTACCAGGCAGTAATTGACAGATACTATGCCATTTACTAGGATGTGAAAATGAGTATGAACCAGCTCCAGCCTTCACAGTGATCATATTTTAGTGAAGAACTTGACAAATAAACAATCACAGCTCAGAGGTAAGTGTATAGAGCATAGGTTCTCTTCCATCCCATCCCTTGGGTCATCTCAACCCTAGTGGAATCTTCTTCTACAATATCTTGGAAAGAGGTGGTTTGTCTCCTGTATTCCTCTAAAGGGGTATCCTTAGCACTTGTTCCCTACCTGATATTTTCTCCCCAGTTCTCACTCTGTGAATAATTACATCTCAAACTCTAGGTCCATGGTTGTCTGTACTGTTGAACTGTTGATGGGTCCAGGCAGTGGGTGAATGAAGGGTAGGTCAGCTTTTGGCTCAACACTGTATTCCCTACAGTACCACTACCCAAAGCCATATGCAACTATCTAATGTCATTGAAGGGCAGCATGCGTGGAAAGTACAAATATAAAAATTGACACTAAAAGCAGCAAACCTTGCCATGTCCACCCCAAAAATATCCCCAAACCATCTGCTTCTCCTCATTGCCAGTGAGAGCACCCTAATCCCAGAAACTCACAATTACTTATAATTTGACTAATTCAATAGGTTCCTGATTTCTCAGATTTTACTCTTTGTCTTCCTATCCCAAAATTCTATTCCCCCTTAACAACCAGAACAACTTTTAAAAATATAAGTTAGAACACATCTGTGTTGCATAAACTTGCCAATATTTCCATAACACGTAAAGGTCAAAATCTTCACTGTGGTCTTCAAGATCTGGCTCCTACTGTCCTCTTCCAATCTCTCCCTGACATATCCCCCTCTTACTCTTTAGATCCAAACCACAAGCTGTTCCCTTTTGCTTGAAGATCCTCAGCTTATTATCATGCACCCCATGAGGTATTATATAATAATATCCACTTATATTTCTTGCATAGCTGTCATCAAGACCTTAATGCATCCTATATATTTCCTTGTTTTTGTATTTACTGCATGGTATGTCTTACCCCCACCATGTTTCTAAGCCTATCAGAAAATGCATTCTCCTACCTATATTCTCTGTATCTCTAGCCCCGAGTCCCCGACAAAAAACAGTGACTCAATTAATAAGTGAATATCCTTGGAGCACTTGGGTGAATCTCTTGGTTAAGTGTCTGATTCTTGATTTCGGCTCAGTTCATGAAATCATGCTTCCTGAGTTCAAGCCGCATGTCGGACTCTGTGCTGACAGTGCACAGCCAGCCTGGGGTTCCCCCCCCCCAACCTCTCTCTTTTTCTCCTTCCTCCCCTTGTCTTGTCTATCAAAATAAATAAATTAATTAAAAAATAAGTGAATATCCTTATAATGCAAAGGAAAACTATAAGCAAAGTTGAAATGTTAACATTTCTCAGACTACTCACCAATCTGTAGTTCAGAATACCATATTCTTCAAGCCTTCAGTGCCAATTCCTGACCCTTACCCACAAGGGTTGGTCTGTACATAGACAAACCTGCCAAGTGCCTGATCCTTTGCTCTACCCTCAGGATCTCTAGGACACACAAGCATCACATAGCAGTACATTTTCCAAGGTCTGAATTTTTGTGTCCAAAATTTCAGCAAGACACTCCAAGATGAGCTCTGGCCTTCAACATTTATCATAATAGCTCAGTCCCCTCAAATTCTCTTTTCCTGGTTGAGGTACAGAAATGTCTCCCTCATTCTTCTTAATCATCAAATGAAAGATATTAATTAGACCAAGGAAATGAACACACATTTTCTGTGGATAAGCATTAGTTTCCAAACACAATGCTATCTGAAACCATCCTAAGTAAGGGGAACATTTTCTTAACAGCAATGACATCTCTATAATTGGTATTGCCCATTAGTTATAGCACCTTCCAATATTGTGGAGAGAAATGGCCACTTGCCTTCAGACAATGTCCTGGGTCCTTTGTGATTTATGAGAATAAGGCTCCATATAGAACCATCTGTTCCCATTGACCAACCCTTAATTACCAATAGGCAAGTAAAAGATTTGAAGCTATTTAAATTTTTTTTTTATTTCTTGGTCTTTGACCCAGAGAATTTCTTTGGTAGACTGTCTTCCTGTTGTCTCAAAACACAGAAGAACTAAAGAATCTATCTATCTGCAGAAGTTGGCAGAAGGGGGCTGGGCTATTGAACCTATTTTGTTTGAACCATTTTTCTATATTTGACTTAATATTGTTTTCATGATATTTTAAAACTATTTAGGCCAATGTTCATTCAAAACATATATTATGAAAAAGAAGGAGGCAGGGGTGCCTGGGTGGCTCAGTCGGTTAAGCATTTGAGTTAGGCTCAGGTCATAATTTCATGGTTTGTGGGTACCAGCCCCACACTGGGCTTTGTGCTGACAGTGTGGAGCCTGCTTGGGATTCTCTCTCTCTGCTTCTACCCCATTTGTGCTTTCTCGCTCAAAAAACAACAACAAAAAAAAAAAATAAGGAGGAGGAGGAGGGGAAAGAATCTGTCTGTCCAAGACAGAGGGAAAGACGGTTTTCCCAGGGAGGAGTTGTTCTTCTACCCAGATGACAGGGTGAGCACTGAGTACTTTGACAGCTTTGAGGGGAGGCCACTGGCACAGCTTTGGAGTGACAGCTGGGTGTGGCAGAAATGGGAGTAGGTTAGAGAAGGTTTCCCATGCAGGTGGTAGTGGGTCCAGCCCTAAATAGTGAGTAGTTCCTAGGCACGGAAAAAAGAAGACAATTTCAGACAGAATCTTGCATGGGCAAAATCCTGAAGGCAAGTGAGAGCATGAAATATGCTGAGAACCAGGGATTTCACACAGCCAACATATAAGGAGGCAGAAGGAAGGAATGGCAACAGATGTGTCTTAAGAAGAAAAACTCCCATCATGACTAACCCAGTGACTAATAAGTCTGAACAATTCTCTGAAAGCAGAAGCATAAGAGTGAAAGGTTTTTAAGCAGAGGAGAGTGGAATTTGGATTTCAAGATTTCATTTTAGCACTAGAGCTTGCTAAGACAACACCTGCCCCTCCTCTGTTGGAGGGTATCATGCCAGGCCCTGTTCTCCGCCCTTGTTGCCCTATACCTGAGCACTGACTCATCACCACATACTAGGATTTCTAAGAACATCAACCACAAACCATTACCTGAGAAACAGGTTTGTGTTCATTACCGTGGAAGAGACCTAATTGAAGTTCACAGTAATTAAAATAAGCAAATGTTACTTATATAATGGATTATTAATTAGACTGCTTGTATTTCCGAGTGTCTTGTTTAAATAGATCTTGATATTTAGAGGGGATTTTCAATGTCATAGGTGTCTTTCTTCAGCCTTATGCGTGACTGTTGATCCTTATCCAAAACAAATTGAGGTCTGCTGGCTAATATTTATGCAATAGACCTGACATTTTCATTCTTAAGGTTATTAATCAGTAACAGTATAGCAATTCAGGTTCATGTAAAAAAAAGTCCTTACATATTACCCACATCTATTCTTCAAGACTTCTAAATATTGTGTGTGTGTATTTAACCAGTATCCTTCTGCATAATGTTCCCAGCAAGCCAAGTGAAGAAAAGATCAGTGCTTTGTTGTGCTAATCTGTCTACACTTACCACACAATTAAAATATAGCTCTGTTGTACAAATGGGGAAAATAGTGATACACAGTAATTACAATATCAGTTGCTGAACTTTAGAGGCCCTGCCTGTTAAAGGAATCAGCATTAAGCCAGGGATCAAAGGCCTCCATTTTCAGCAAAGCTTTCCTCCTGGGTTATTTTATTACCTTGAATAAGCTCCTTAGCTTGTCATCACCACCATCACTCTATTGGATTTTTTAAGATGATTATTGGGGGCCAATTTTTTTTTTACTGTTTTTGTTTGCCATAAGCAGGAATTCAGGGTTTGTTTGATTTTGCCTTTGATAGGAAATAACATTGAATTAGGAGCCAGACAGAATGAGGCCCATACTCACCACCTGTGTGTCCTCATCAAAGTTTGGTAATCTCTCCTAGCCTCTATTTTCTCATGAGCATGATATCCTCTACCCCAAAGAACTGTCATGCTGATGAAAGACACCTCTACACAGGACTTGGCAGGTGCTAATGCTTAGTATCTGTATCCTATAGAAAAGCTCTACTGGAATTTGCCACTGGAAAAGGCCTTTAAGAAAGGCAACAGGATCAGGAAAAATGAACAGTATCTCCATCTCTCTGGGAGCCTTCTCTGACCCTCCATCTGTCCTCTTAAGTGTTGTCTTAGGACACTGAGCTTCCCTTAGTATAAGGCTAGTCATGTCATGCTGTAATCTACTGTTTATCAGGTCATCTCCTCAACTGGACTAATAGTTCTTTAAGCAACTGTAAAATGGCCTTATTTTCATCACTGTTGTCCCCTCAGGACCATACACATAGTCTAACATGTTAGACTATAATATTATTGACTAAAGATAACATAAAAGAAAAGCACTAAAATTCCTATGATAGCAAATTGCTGAGCAAGAGAATCAGTGGGTTGGGAAAACACACTTCCCAGGCCCTCACCAGGCAACCCCTCTCAGGCACAACCATTGCTGATGGTACATCACTTACATGACTTGGGAAGTGATGATTCAGTGGGAATGTCTCTTTGATTTCTCTTTCTATTATTGGATAAGCTGACCTATATTTTCATCACATTTCATGGTTACTGTTGAGCCACCTGGAATTCAGCCCAGGCCCAATATTTAAATAAAAAGTGAATTAGAACTGGGGATACCTGGGTGCCTTAGTAGGTTAAGCGTCCAACTCTTGATGTCAGCTCAGGTCATGATACCGAGGTCATGAGATCCAGCCATGCATTGGGCTCCATACTGAATGTGCAACGTACTTGGAATTCTCTCTTTCCCTCTTTTTTGTCCCTCCCCTGGGTTCTCTCTCTCTCTCTCTCTAAAAATAAATAAACTAAAAAAAAAAAAGAAACCTTTCCCTATATGATAAGCATACACTACTGCCATCCTCTCTCCCCACTTCCTTATGTCAGAATGGCTAAAATTAACAACTCAGGAAACAACAGTTGTTGGCGAACATGCAGAGAAAGGGGAACCCTTTTGCACTGCTCGTGGAAATGGAAACTGATGCAGCCACTGTGGAAAACAGTATGGAGGTGCCTCAAAAAATTAAAAATAAAGCTACTCTACAACCCAGCACGTGCACTACTAGGAATTTATCCAAAGGATACAAAAATGCTGATTCGAATGGGCACATGAACCTCAATGTTTATAACAGTGCTATCAACAATAGCCAAATTATGGAAACAGCCCAAATGTCCATTGACTGATGAATAGATAAAGAAGATGTGATATGTATACACAATGAAATACTAGTTGACAATGAAAAAGAATGAAATCTTGCCATTTGCAACAACATGGATGGAGCTAGAATGTATTATGCTAAGTGAAATTAGTCAGAGAAAGGCAAATATCATGATTTCACTCATATGTGGAATTTAAGAAACTCAACAGAGAGCGGGCAAGATGGCGGAGAAGCAGGGAGCTCTGTAATCCGCGCACGCCCGTATGGATTGAACTGAGAAGGACTGAAGGGATAAAACTCGGATTTGCAAGTGGGGGAAAGAAGAAACAGACGCCAGAAAGAAGACAACCTCAAAGATGCCTGAGTGAGTGACTGTGATCTGGGAAATTAGGGGACGGGCGGCTCCTGGTGGTAAAGGGGGAAGGAGCCCCCGAGCCCAACACAGGGAGAGCACGCTGTGCCCCAGAGAGACCAGGGGAAGAGAAAGAGAGACGGAAAACGCACCTAGAACCATCTCTAAGGGAGGAAAAACTCTCCCGTCTCCCCATACATAACTGCCGAGCGCCGGGAGAGAAATCCGTCCCATCTGACCGGCGAGTTCTTCCTTGGGCGCAGCGGCAGCGGCATCCACTCCAAGCCGCACCGGGAGCAGCGGCGGCACAGATAAGGGCGGCGGCGGTGGTGCGAAAAGCGGCGGCGGCAGCATGGAGAAAGGCGCCTTGAAAAGCAGCAGCAGCGGTGGCGGCAGCGGCTCCGTGAAAAGGGCGGCGCAAGCCGATTGGGGAGGCCGGCCTCCAGCAGGAACGCATCTCATCCCCGGTGACGGTGTTGAACTGCACGGACTGGGATTTGGAAGCGAGGCGGAGCTTGGAGAATACCGTGTGGCTCGCCCGCGGCACAGGGAGATCGGACTCAGAAGGGCGGTTGCAACGCTTGGTTCCGGCAAAGCTTTGAGGCGGCGCCATACTTCTCCCCGCAACCACCAGGGCGGGGCCTCGGAGAGAGCAGCCCCTGAGACCTGACGGGACGCCAGACCACGCCCATCCGCACAGGGGAGTTGTCTGGTTTTTTTTCTTCCTTTTTTCTTTGCTTCTCCTTCTTTTCTGCTGCCATCCAGATATATTTCCCTTAGCATATTCTTATCTCTCCTCTTGGCTGGTTATATGCTTTTAGACTGCCCACAGACTTTTGCTGTCTCTGTCCCCAGCTTGTTTTTTTTTTCTCTTTTGTTTTTGTTTCTTTTTCTTCGCTCTTTTC
>JAQQST010000868.1:0-14231 GCA_028646485.1 Cryptoprocta ferox
TCAGCATCACTCATCATCAGGGAAATACAAATCAAAACCACACTGAGCACCTCACGCCAGTCAGAGTGGCTAAAATGAACAACTCAAGAGACTATAGATGCTGGCGAGGATGTGGAGAAATGGGTACCCTCCTACACTGTTGGTGGGAATGTAAACTGGTACAGCCGCTCTGGAAAACAGTGTAGAGATTCCTTAAAAAACTATCAATAAAACTCCCCTATGACCCAGCAGTAGTACTGCTGGGGATTTACCCAAGGGATACAGAAATGCTGATGCATAGGGGCACATGTACCCCAATGTTCGTAGCGGCACTTTCAACAATAGCCAAATCATGGAAAGAGCCTAAATGTCCATCAACCGATGAATGGAATAGGAAGATGTGGTTCATCTATGCAATGGAAGACTACATGGCAATGAGGAAAGAATGAAATCTGGCCGTTCGTAGCAAAGTGGATGGACCTCGAGGGTGTCATGCTAAGCGAAATGTCAGGCGGAGAAGGACAGATACCATATGTTTTCACTCATAGGTTTAACAGGAGAAACTTAACAGAGGACCATGGGGAGGGGAAGAAGGAAAAAGAGTTACGAAGAGGGAGGGAGACAAAACAGGAGAGACTCTTAAATACTGAAAACAAACTGAGGGTGGAAGGGGAAGGGGGAAAGTTAAGAGGGGTGATGGTGATGGTGGAGGTCACTTGTGGGGAAGAGCACTGGGTGTTATATGGAAACCAACCTGACAATAAAGTTAAAAAAAATAAAGAAACATTTAAAAATTAAAAAAAAAAAAACCTATTAGGATGCCTGGAATTATAGGCAGCCAACAATCCATGCCCAGTTAGAAATTCCTTACATTTCGAAAGGCATTGTGCTCAGGCCCTATAATCTAGGTGGGAGGTCCTAAGGCGGAGCTTCTTACTTTGGGGGACAGAGAGAGGCATAATGAGGAAACCTGGGGATATTTTCAAACTTCATATCCTCTCCCTCTGGAGATTCCAGTCCAACTAGCCCTGTACTTCCCGACTGCTCTAAACCACCTAAAATAACAGGAAATTATCTTCAAATTCAAAGCAACGACATTGTAAAAGCTTACTTCACAGGAAGGCAGCACAGTTTAGTAGCTAGGAGTAAGGCTCTACAGGTGAACTTTTCAGGTTCAAATTGCAACTCAGCCTCATACCTGGTAACTGGACAAATTAGTTCATGTATTGAAATTTAGTTTCCATTACAGTCAAATGGCAGTAAAAGTAAATACTTTATAGGGTTGTTGTAAGGAGTAAGTGAAATGATGCCTGTAAAGTACTTACTTAGCTCAGTGCCTAGTGAACAATATGTACTTAATATAATCTACCTAATACTTAGTGTTGGAATATGATCCAAAGTACCCAAACTTTGCAAATCAGTTACTCCTTACAATTGTCTAGCCTCAAAATCATCCACTAAAACTTGAGCCTGTTAGCTAGTCTGCATGGAAAATGAAATCAGTTTTGTTTCATGTATTTTACCTTGAGCCTCTAAGGACTCTAATTAAACACCTCATACATGCTGGTGCTAATCACTTGGGAGTCCTAAGCTTACTGAGTTAGACCAGGCATTGAAAAATGCCACGTTTAAATATAATAATAATAATTAATAATTAATAATAATATATTTGCCTATGGATGACTCATCTTATTTCTGGAAATTGTATTAAAACTTTTGGATTTGAGCCCTGGCTCTTCCACTTGGTTACATAAACTAGGGTAATTGGCTTGATCTCTCTAAGCCTCAGTTTCCTCATCCATAAGGAACCTTACTTCACTTCCCTTACTGAATCAACATAATCCATGAGAAGATACAAACTATCACGCACTACTGGTGGAAGTGAGTAACTAAGGCCACCATCCTGAGGCACAATCTTAATGGAGTTAAGAATGTACACACTCTCCCACCCCACAATCCCTCTCTGAGGTAAACAACCCATGGAAACTCTCTCCTGAGTCCATAAGGAGACCCATATGAGCATGTTCATCACAGGACTGTTTGTGAAAGCAGGAAGTTGGAAGCTATGCCAGTGTCTTTTACTGGAGGAATATATAAGTAAAATGTGCATACACACACAGTTAAATACCACACAGCAGTCACAAATAATAAAGTAGATTTATAGACACCAACTTGGGGTAGATCTCAGAAACACTGTTAAGTAGGAAAAGTGTAAGCGGGATGAGTTGTACAGTGCCATTATGTACATTTAAAAAACAGACCAAAAACCCTGTATATTTGTCAAGGATACACATATATCTGTTAAAAAATGTCATGACATTCCTCTGCTCACAATCCTCCACTGGTTTCCCGTTTCATTCAGAATAGAAGCCAAAGTCTGCAAATGTCCTACAAAATCCTACAGTATTGGTCACTGAGCCAGCTACCTCTCAGCCTCGGTTTCTCTCTCTTCCCACTCATTTTTGTCTAACCACTGACCTCCTAACATACCAGGCAAGTCCCTACCTCAGGGCCTTTGTACTTGATATCCCTATAACTGTACCACTAGTAGCACAGATATCTACATGGTTGTTCCCTTCACTGGATTTGGTGAAATAGCACATGTGTAGCACAGCTTGCTAATCACCCTATATAAAACTGTAATCTGTTCCTAACCATACAAGACAGACCTGCCCCTGCCTTAAAAAAAAAAAAAAAACATTGCAAATTGTTTATTTATTTTTGAGTGGGGGGGAAGAGAGAGTGAGACACAGAATTTGAAACTGGCTCCAAGTTCTGAGCTGTCAGCAGAGAGCCCAATGTGGGGCTCAAACTCACAAACTGTGAGGTCATGACCTGAGCCAAAGTCAGATGCTTAACTGACTAAGCCATCCAGGTGCCCCATCCCCCTGCCTTTTTATTCCCCTAGCACTTATCACCATTTAAGGTACTATATGTTTTATTTATTTATTTGTTCATAATTTGTCTCACTTTAAAAGAATGTAAGCTCCACGAAAGGAGGATTTATTTTTATCTCCAGGCTGTATTCTCTGTACCTACAACTGTGCCTGGCACATAGCACCGTGTAGTTGCTGAGTAGATGAATGTATCTAAATACACATATAGACCATAGACTGGAAGAGCATTTGTTAAATACTCTAAATCTAGTCCCCTCCTCCATAAGGAGGGGAAATGAGAATAGAGATCAGGATGAATGGGGAAAATAATATGCATTGCAAAGGGGCCTGACAGGAAGCTATGGTGCTAAAAGTCCAGACTGAGGGAGGACTTCAGATTCAACAAAGGAATTGCATGAGATGATGTTGTGAGAGGACCTGGTTCAGGGACTGATCAATGACAGGCACTAAATACATTTAAATTGAAGGAGAACTGGAATCTGTAATCATCAGGACATGGAAAATACAGAGAAGGAATACCCACTAGAAAGAGGTGGAGAACAAGGGAAGATGGGGCACTTCTCATATCAGTTCCCTCTGAACCCATTTCCCTTTTCCCAATTCTTTCTCCTTCAGGTCCTTCAACTGCCTCTGTAGGCTCCTTACTGGGCACTAAGGATGCTTGTACCACATTTCTCTCTCTGGGGAACCATCTCCGGCCACCTACTTCCCAACAAAAACACAACGGTTATTCCTCACATTTGTTGAGTCACAGACCCCTCTGAGGTTGGTCACCTCAAAAAAAAAATGCCCTACACACTTCTGAAGTCCATCCATGGACCCTGAGCAGGAATCCCAGAAGACAACCATCTAAATGGCAGGGATGGAAATGGGTAATGATTTTTATAATTTCCGTTTCCCTCAACAGAGTTATTTAGGGTGATACTTGTGTTCTTCACACTTTTACTGAAGATAAATGAAAGTGGCTACAGACAAAGTATGAAGATGTCAGAGAAGTAACCCAAAGAAAAAAAAACCTTTAGGAATTAAAAAATCACATTTTATGACACCAACGTAAGAAGGAAGAATAAACAAATGAACCAAACTTATAGGAGAGAAACAAAATCCTTGATTGGGAATCCTGAGACAGGCCATCACAAATCCAGCTTATAACAACACAGAACAACATCATCCTGTAAGGTCATGTTCAGAAACACCCTTTCTCCCTGCAATAATCTGTGATTATTCCAATATTTTATATTCCAATAGTTTATACTCTGACTCAGCTATCAGAATTCCCCTTGACCCCCACCCCCTACCCTCAGGCCCATCACTTCCTTCTTAACTTAGCTCCTCATATCCTGACTTGCCTTTCCTGGAAAGAGCCTTTGGCCTGGGTAAGTTACCCTGTCATGGATGCCCTTCTCACTCCTTTTGGTCGTGTCTTGACCCTCTATCTCTTTTTAACCCTATCCTACAAAGTTTCCCTCCATGTCTAGGAAGCCTTTCCTAAGCCATCTTTACTGATCTACATCTCCAGTACTTACAGCATGTCCTTATGCTCATTTGAAAACAAACTTCCTGTCTGCTGATGTCCTAGGTGTGTCACTTAAATTCCTTCACAGTCTGTCTCCAGAGGGCAGGACCAGCATCCATATGCCTTCTGAATTCCATACTCCCATCCCCAACCCTCACTACCCAGGATAAAGATCTCCTCATAATTGTAGGAAACAACCAAGAAGGCATTTAGGACAGAGAAAATGAACATCTAGATGCATTGATTGACCACTCTATCTTGAGATTCTGAGAAGATTTATTTATTTATTCATTTTTGGAAAGCTAGAAAGGGCCAAACAGAGGTGTAAACATGTGACTAGAAAAGATACAATCATCTATTTCAAATGCATTTCCTGAGGACATTTCCTAATAAGGATCTTGGGTCTATGAATCTCAGTTTCATTAGGAAATAGTGTTTTCCAAAGGAGGTGCATGCTCATGGGATGTGTTTAAGGAAACACAGAGAGGGGCCAGGGAACATGAAGCCAGTTTGCATGAATTCCATAATGATGTTGGCTCTGCCCTCCTATGTTTCTGTCAGCCTCTGAGCTCCTTCCAAACTCTAAAACAAGTTTCATCCCAAGTCTACAAGAAGAACTCCTGTCAAGTCCAACATTCCACCCCCAAAATTGCAGACTGTTTTGCTTTCCCATTCAGCCTTACCCACTCTCCTTTTCTCTGGAGGTCATTGTGTTCACTCCTCTGTCTCTAAAGGGTACTGCTGGACTCTTCCTTTTTAAAACATTTTTCCAAGGCACTTAGTTCCCCTGGTTCCTGTGGTTGGGTGTTAACACTCCTGCCAATCAGCCTGTGGATCCTTCTGAACAGTCTCAAAGATAGTTTGGATACCAGTTGCTTTGCTAGAAGTTTCATAAAGACTTGAGAGGAAGGCTAATGAGGCTGTTAAATAATTATTTTCAAGTTCTCAAAGTTTCAGAGAAATGGACTTTAAATCCACAGCTCCTCTCCAGAGATTATATCAATCCCTTTGTTATCCAAACACAACTCCTCATAATACCAAAGTATGTAAATTTTCTTTTCCTCCTTAAAATTTTCCAGATAATGCAAACTCTGGAACCAATCAAACCAGTGGGTCCCAAACAAACAAGTATAACATTGTTTGGGATAGCTGAGCTTCCCCAAAGTTTCTGTACTTCTAACTCAGCCTAACTGCAAATGAAGCAGGGGATAGTCAGGAATATAAAAGGAGAGGCTTTGAGTTCAGAACCAAAGCTTTAAATAATAGTAATCATGGTGCATGTGTGCATCAACACTTCCAAAGTGGAAACAGGTCAAAATACATATGAAAAGGTAAAAAGAACAAAAGCTACCATGACACTGGCGCCAAGTCTCATATCCAAGAGTAGAAGAAAATAGTTAACAAAACCAAATAAAAAATAAATCTTCCCATTTTCTCTTTCTGGTTGTACCTTTTGTAGAAGTCTGTGTCCAATCATAGTCCTTCATTTTTTCATTCAAGAAATATACTGCACACCATTTATTCAGCAATTTGGTTAAAGCAAAGAAAACAGAATATTCTGTTCACTCAAGTTGCTTACATCCTGTAGTAAGAAGCAAACAATAAGGGTGCCTGGGTAACTCAGTCTTGATTTCGGTTCAGGTCATGATCTCATGTTTCCTGAGTTCAAGCTCTGCATAGGGCTCAACACTGACAGTGTGGAGTCTGCTTGGGATTCTCTCCCCTCTCTGCCCTTCCACATGCTCACATGTGTATGTGTGCTCTCTCTTTCTCTCAAAAATAAATATACTTAAAAAAGAAACATTCAATAGACAAATAAGTAATAAGAATATATATTGTGTTGGATTTTTAAAAAAAATTTCACGTTTATTTATTTTTGAGAGACAGAGAGACAGAGCATGAGTGAGGGAGGGGCAGAGAGCGAGAGGGAGACACAGAATCTGAAGCAGGCTCTAGGCTCCAAGCTGTCAGCACAGAGCCCGACGTGGGGCTCAAACTCACGAACCGCAAGATCATGACCTGAGCCAAAGTTGGCCACCTAACCTATTGAGCCACCCAGGCACCCCTATTGTGTTGGATTTGTAATCAGTGCTGCAGAGAAAAGGAAAGCAAGAAAAGCTTAGGATATGCTCAGAGTGGGTGTTGTTATTTTAAAATGAGTTGTCCAAGACAGCTTTACCTTTACACTGTTGTGTAACCGTCACCACCATCATCTCCAGAACTTTCTCATCTTCCTCAGGTGAAACTGCACCCCATGAAACAATAACTCCCCATTTGCCCCTACCTACAGCTCCTGGCAACTATCATTCTACTTTCTGTCTCCATGAATTTGACTACTCTAGGTGCCTCATGTAATTGGAAATATACAGTATTTTCCTTTCTTACTGGCTTATTTTACTTTGCATAATGCCTTCAAGGCTCATGTTGTAGCATATGTCAGAACGTCTTTCCTCTTTAAGGCTGAATAATATTCCATTGTGTGTATATCCCACATTTTGTTTACCTGTTCATCCACTGATGGTCGTGTGGGTTGTTTCACCTTTAACTATTGTGAATAATTCTGTTATGTATATGACAGTACAAATGTCTTTTTGAGTCCCTGCTTTTAAGTATTTGGGATATATACCCATAAATGGGATTCTGAGATCATATGGTAATTGTGTGTGTAATGCTTTGAGAAATCACCATATTGTTTTCCACAGTGGCTGGCCTATTTTACATTCCCATCAACAATGCATAAGTGTCCCAATTTCTCCACATCCTCTCCAAAACTCATTATCCTCTGTTGTTTTTATAAGAGCAACTATTCTAATGGGCATGAAGTGGTATTTGGCGATTTTTGAGGAATGACAAGGAGGCCTATGAGGTCAGGACAGAGTGAGTGATGGGGAAGCAGTAGGGGATGCTATCAGAGAGAAAGCAAGAAGCTGGATCCTTCACGTAGGGTCTGAGAGTCACTGTGAGGACTTTAGCTGTTACTCTGGGTGAGAATGGAAACCCTAGAAAAATTTATAGTTTCACATGTTTCCTATTAATTTTCATGTTGTGTGAACTAACTATTGGGTTCTCAAAGCAAGGAAAGGCCTCCTCCAAAGTTTGAAAACAAAGCGTGGAGACAAGTTTTACAGAGCTCTCAGTAGGTATCTGGTGCACCTGACAACACAATGAGGGCTGAACAACTGCTTTCTTACCTCTGCCTCCCTCTCTAGATGTCAAAGCAGAGATACCATACAGCTACCCGTGGGGGAATAGCATGATGGATTATTTTCACGTAAGCTGTTCACTTTACGGATTATCTCTACGCAGGACTAGATAACTTAAAAATCAAATAAAAGTCATTTTAGTATTATTCACTATTTTTGGTTATTCCCACCATTATTGTGGATAATCAAGAGCTGACATGGAGATAAAGGGCACTTTTTCCGGAACCTAGTGAAAAAACAACTGCAAAGATAGGGGTAGGAAGACTCTCAGAAAGGGAGCAGGAATCATGTGTACTCCTGCACTCGCAAACTTGCAGAATTAAATACGTGAATCCAGTCCCAAGCCCCAGATGCCTCAAGAAGGACTTTCAGAAATATCAGAGATGATCCCGGCTAGAGAGAGAAAGGACCCCAAAGGGAAACTGGAAAACACATTTCTGAGAGTCAAAGATTACCTCTCACCAATTCACTTGCCCCGGAGAACAGGAATGAAACCTCTACATGCAAATGAGAAGCCCAAATAGTTTTACAGATCTCAACAATAAATAACCTGGAGAGAATGGCCACCCAACCACCATTTATCAATGTTAGAAATTACACATTTGTGTGTGTGGGTAGGTGGGGATATGGAGAGTAGAGAATGTGAGAACTATGAGGTTATCCCTACTGGAAAAGGAAGAGAGACAGAAATCAATTTTCACTATGACGTTCTTAGGAGTCAAATGGGGGATCAGGGAAGGGAAGTATAGTAAAGCCTCGAAATTTAAATAATTTCTTTCAGCAAGGAAACAGGCAATGTACTCCTAAGTTTTGTGTGCTTTGTTTCTTTCCAACTTACAAACACCTGATTCATCATCCACTGACAACATAGTATGATCACCATCCACCGCCAGGATAAAAAGACTCTACAACTTGCCTCACCTCATACTTCTGACCTCATTTCCCTCCTCTTTGGAATCATTATAGATGTCCTGGGTTACATTGAAGCCTTCAAACATGTACAATAAAAATGGGGCTAGGATATAGGAAAAGGCTGCTCTTCCTCTTCTCCTTAAGTAGCAAAATAATAGACCTAAGAGACAGTGAACATTTCAGGTCATCCATCCATTCATCCATCCATTCAATAAATATTGAGCACCTTCTAAATGCCAGTCCTAGTGCTTGATACTACCAACAGAATGTGGATGAATAAGACGTGTTCCTTTCTCACCACTTCCCTTTAATTGGCATTCTGGTACCCTTTGCCTTTAACAATGTTCTTATATCATCTTACTGACCAAAATGTGTAAAAATCTAATGATAAAAACAAGCAGTCTACAAAACAACTTTTTTTTTTTTTTACAAAACAACTTTCTATAGAAAGTTGACTCTCTATAAAACAACTACCATATGCTTTTGTAAACTGTTAATATCAGGAATGACAGTCTGAGGAACTGTTGAAGATTAATGGAGAATAAAGAGACAGGATAATGAAATGCAGAACCCTGGATGGCATCTGGATCAGGGAGAAACATTTTAGTATAAAAAATTGGACAATTAGTAAACGTTGAATGTGGATATTTCATACAAACACATACATACATGTATTGGACAGAGCAAGCAAATGTGGTAAAATGTTAACCATTTCTCAATCTTGGTGAAATATAAAATGATGTTAAAATGATGTTAATTATACTATTCTTGCACTTTTCTGTAGGTTGGATATTTTTCAAGCTAAAAATGTAGGAGAAAAACAAGAATGTCCCAGTAGTAAAATTATGGATTCTCCATCCCTGAACGCCCTTTATAAACAAGCTTACCATCACTTTTGGGTGTAACAAAACCCCAACCAGAATGATCTAGCTCCAAATCAGGAACTTTATATCAGAATGGTGGGTGAGAAGATAGAACCCCTTTGTCTTTGAATTACAACCAAAATTGTCAAGCAAAAATACCTAGAAAGAAACTACAACTTAGCTCATGTTAGTATGGTTATCAAAATTCCACACTCTTGTTATCATTTTGTGGGATTAACACAATCTAATAAACCAGGGCCCTCAGCTTGAACTCTAGAGACATGGGGAAACATGTTAAGAGGCTTAAGGCAAAGAAAAATGGTATCTGGGAAATAGGGGTACCAGGTATATGTGCAAGATTTAGGGATACAGGGGGAGACCAGCGAAAGAGAATGAGATTTGTTGAGCTACAAGTAATGTACAGGTGTTATTTCATTTAACCCACATAACAATCCAATAAAATAAGTATTATTATTACACTTTGCTGGCTGAGAGCTTAGACAATTGCCCCGAGCTCATTTAGACATTATAAAGAGGAGCTGGAATTTAAACTTGGGTCTTTGTTACTTCTGAAACCATGTTCTTTCTTCTGAAGCACCCTATTCCACAAAGAAACAAGACTCTAAACATGGCTACTCATGCATTATTTGAGCCAGTTCTTTTATTTTTTCCAATGTCACCTCTGCCATTCTGTTCCCTTTCCTCCATAATACATACTGATGGGCCAGAGCTGGAAGTACTGGGATAATTAAATCGTAAGCTCCATCTAAATCATGTCTTGCTGAAATCCAAACCTAGTCTAGGGCCAAAATCTCTCCAGACTATCCTTTCAGATGCCAAGAAAGATTCCAAAGCATCATCATAAGATGTGGTTTATATATACAATAGAATACTACTTGACAATGAGAAAGAATAAAATCCTGCCATTTGCAGCAATGTGGATGAAACTGGAAGGTATTATGCTGAGTGAAATAAGTGAGCCAGAGAAAGACAGATATCATATGTTTTCATTCATATGTGGAACTTGAAAACTTAACAGAAGACCAGGTGGAAGGGAAGAGGAAAAAAATAGTTACAAACAGAGACGGAGGGAGGCAAACCATAAGAGACTCTTAAATACAGAGAACAAAGTGAGGGTGGATGGGGGGTGGGGGAGAGGGGAAAATGGGTGATGGACATTGAGGAGGGCACTTGTTGGTATGAGCACTGGGTGTTGTATATAAGCGATGAACAACGGGAATCTACCCCAAAAAACCAAGAGCACACTTTACACAGTGTATGTTAGCCAATTTGACAATAAATTATATTAAATTTAAAAAAAGACTCAAATACAGAGAACTGAGGGTTGATGGAGGGACAGGGGAGAGAGGAAAATGGGTGATGGGCATTGAGGAGGGCACTTGTTAGGAAGAGCATTGGGCATTGTATGTAAGCAATGAATCACAGGACTCTACCTCCAAAGCCAAGAGCACACTGTATACACTATATGTTCGCTAACATAACCATAAATTATATTAAAAAATACTTCCATAGAGATCAGGAGGGGCAAGATGGCAGAGACATAAGGAGCTCTGTAATTTTTGCCTGCCCGCATCTATCAAACTAAGAAGGACTGAAACCACAGTACTCTGATCTGCAAGAGTGGGAAGAAAATACACTGAGTCCACAAAGAAGACACCCTCATAGGTACCTGAGTGAGTGCGAACTGGGGGAAAAAAAGCAGACTTGGGCAGAGGCTCAGAGGGGAGGGAACCCTCCCTGCCCCCAACAGTGCAGAGTCAAGGAGAGGGTGCAGAGCAGCGCAGAGCGGTGGAGAGATGAGGGGAAGAGAAAGAATGGCTGAAAATGCTCATAGAGCTGTGTCTAGAGAAGAGGAAAACCTTGGCCCTGGATGGAGAGGGATCCTAGCATCATCCTATCTATAACCGCTGGGTGCATTGAGAGAAATCCATGCCCTTTAGCTGGCGAGTTTTCCTTGGACTCAGCACGCAGATTCCAGGCAGAGTCAGGAGAAAACTGCTCCCCAACTCCCCCTTCTGAATCCCGGCAAGGAAGCTGCCCGCCTGCAGGAGTACATCTCATCTCGGGCAGGAGTATTAAAGTGCTTAGACTAGGATTTAGAAATGAGGTGGGGCTTGGAAAATACAACGTGGCCTGCCCCCGGCACAGGGAAATCCGAACCAAAAGAGTGGCTTGCAACGCTTGGTTCAGGAAGGGATTGGGGCACTGCCATTCTTCTCACCACAACCACCAAGACTGGGTCTCAGAGAGCAGCCCCTGAGACATACCTACAACAAACCATGCCTATCCATGCTGTAGAGCTGCCTTTTTTTTTTCTTTTTCTCCTCTTCCTCTCTGGAGCTCCGGAAAGAACAACATTGATGCATTGCCGTGATTAGATCAATTCTCGCAATTCATATATATTTTCCCTTAACTCATACTGATCCCTTCCCTCCGCTTTTAGACTGAATTTTGTCATATGTTGTTTTTGTCCTGCCCCCTTTCTTTTCTTTTCTTTCCTTTTCTTTTCTTTCCTTTTCTTTTGATTTCTTTTCTTTTTTTTCTTTCCCCTTTTGTTTTGCTTGTTTGTTTGATTTGTCTGTGCATTTGCATGCTTTTGTTCCCTGTGTGTTTGTCTGTCTGTTTTCCTTTTCAGGGCTACCTCAAGAAACAAGCCAAAGTACATATGGTGAAGAGTCCCAAATATCACTGAGTAGGGAAATAAAATAACCAAAGGCACAACAAGAGAACCCGAGAGACACCATTAAAAGAACACTTCCTGAACAGACAGGCCCTGGACAGTCAATGAGTCTCCTTTAATATAGCAATACTAACAGGTGCACAGTGCATAACGAGCTTTTAAAACTGACAAGAGAAAGAAAGCTAGACAAAATGACGAAACAGGAGAACCCTCCTCTAAAGAAATTCCAGGAAGAAGTCACAGCCACAGAACTGCTCAAAACAGATATAAGCAACATAACTAAGCAAGAATTTAGAAAAATTGTCATAAAATTAATTGCTGGGCTTGAAAAAAGTATGGAAATCATCAGAGAAGCTATTGATACAAAGACTAGGGACCTTCAAAAGAGCTGTGACGAGTTAAAAAATGCTATAAATGAGGTACATAATAACATGGAGGTGGCCACTGCACGGATTGAAGAGGCAGAGATGATAATAGGTGAATTAGAAGACACAGTTAAAGAAAAAGAGGAAGCTGAGAAAAAGAGAGAGAGAAATTGATCGAGGAGCATGAAAGAAGAATTCGAGACCTGAGTGATACAATCAAATGGAACAAAATCGGTATCATAGGAATCCCTGAAGAAGAAAGAGAAAAAGGTCCTGAAGGGGTGCTTGATCAAATTATAGCCAAGAACTTCCCCAATCTGGGGAAGGAAATAGACATTGAAATCCAAGAGGCATAGAGAACTCCCCTCAGACACAACTTGAATTGACGTTCGACATGACATATCATAGTGTAACAGGCAAAATATAAGGATAAAGAGAGAATTCTGAAAGCAGTTAGGGATAAAAGGGCCCTAACATACAAAGAGAGACATAAAAGGGTGGTTACAGACCTATCTACCGAAACATGGCAGGGCAGAAAAGAATGGCAGGAAATCTTCAATGTGATGAACAGGAGAAATATGCAGCCAAGAATCCTTTATCCAGCGAGCCTGTCATTCAAAATAGAAGGAGAGATAAAGGGGTTCCCAAATAAACAAAAATTGAGAGAATTCATCACCACCAAACCAGCTCTACAAGATATCCTAAGAGGGACTCTATGAGGGAAATGTTGCAAGGAACACAAGGTACCAGAAACACCACTACAAACATGAACGCTACAGAGAACACAAATACTCCAAACCTACATTTTTCAATAATAACACTGAATGTAAATGGACTGAATGTTCCAATCAAACGACACAAGGTAGCAGAATGGATAAAAAAACAAAATCCATCTATTTGCTGTCTACAAGAGACTTATTTTAGACCGGAAGAAACCTTCAGATTGAAAGTAGGGGATGGAGAAATAGCTATCATGCGACTAGAAGTCAAAAGAAACCTGGAGTAGCCATCCTTATATCGGATAAATTGGACTTTAAAGTAAAGACAGTAACAAAAGATGAAGAAGGACATTATATAATAATTACAGGGTCTCTCCATCAGGAAAAGCTAACAATTATAAACATCTATGCGCTGAATTCGGGAACACCCAAATACATAAAACAATCACAAACAGAAACAATCTTATTGATAAGAATGTGCTAATTACAGGGGATTTTAATACTCCACTTGCAGCAATGGATAGATCAACCAAACAGAAAATCACTAAAGAAACAATGGACCTGAATGACACATTGGAACAGATGGATTTGACAGAAATATTTAGAACTCTACATCCTGAGGCTAGGGAATGCACTTTCTTCTCAAGTGTGCATTGCACATTCTCCAAGATAGATCACATACTGGGTCATAAGACAGCCCTCCATAAATATAAACGAATTGAGATCATACCATGCACACTTTCAGATCACAATGTTATCAAATTTGAAATCAATCCCAGGAAAAAGTCTGGAAAACCTCCAAAAACATGAGGTTAAAAACCACCCAACTAAAGAATGATTGGGTCAATCAGGCAACTAGAGAAGAAATTTAAAAATATATGGAAACAGAGAGGAGGACAAGATGGCGGAAGAGCAGGGAGCTCTGTAATCCGAGCACGCCCGTATGGATTGAACTGAGAAGGACTGAAGGGATAAAACTTGGATTTGCAAGTGGGGGAAAGAAGAAACAGACGCCAGAAAGAAGACAACCTCAAAGATGCCTGAGTGAGTGACTGTGATCTGGGAAATTAGGGGAC
>JAQQST010000869.1:0-14229 GCA_028646485.1 Cryptoprocta ferox
GTTTTTGATCTCTCTAGACTTGATAAGAATGCTGTGTTTCTCCCTACATTGTTAAATTAGATGTTATTGTGATTTCCTCCTCAATAGACTGTTTTTGTGACTAGATTTTAAGTACCCTTCATAGAAGAAAACTTACTCATTATTTTTTTCTTTCTTCCTACATTAAGGCCTGACACATAATTAGAAAATTTTAAAAATCGAGGGAGAAGAAATATAAGAATATATTACTTTTTAATGAATAGTTCCAAAGTAATCCATTGATCATGAAGAAAAACCAAGAAAGGGTAAATAAATAAAAATGGCAGTACATGCAATCTTTCCCACATTAACTTCCTGTAGCTAAGGAATACAATTCTGGAGTATAAGACTTAGTTTTCTAATCTCAACATTAAATATTTACTTCTAATTATAGTCTTAGGTGAGACAAAAAATTAATTTGCATTATTAACTATGCAGAAAATGTCATGTTTAGGCTCTTAAGATTGGCAGTAAAGAGAAAAGCATATTGGAGAATGATTTTATTGTCTTCCTTTTTAAAGCAAGTAAAATGATAAAACTTAATTAATGACAGAAATTATATGTTTCTGCCAACTAGAATATACAGAGGGATACTTCTGAAATGGAACCAGGACTACACAGTTTCTATTTTCAGTCTCACAGTCTCCAAGTAGAGAACAAAGGGTTTCTTTCTTTCAACGATTTGGGTAAGATGATATTTTGAGACTTTGAGGACCACCAAACTATAAAAAGAGTAAAGGAACTCCTCCAACAATTTTTTGTTTTAATCTACATGAATGTCTCTACTTGTTTGTTTCTTTAATATTTTACTTATTTAAAAAAGAAGGAAAGAAAGAAAGAAAGAAAGAAAGAAAGAAAGAAAAAGAAAGAAAGAAAGGAGGAAAGAAGGAAAAAAGAAAGAAAGAGAGAGAGAGAGAGAAAGAAAGAAAGAAAGAAAGAAAGAAAGAAAGAAAGAAAGAAAGAAAGAAAGAAGAAAAGAGGAAGGGCTAAGGATAGTTGCTATTCTTCCCAGACAGAAAGAAGCAGTCAGGGTTTGTAGTAATCACCACTCCATGCCTTCTCCGATCTCCTCTTTACATAGTTTTACCTGCTTAACATGAACTAACCTGAACACCTAACTTAAATGCCAATGAATGGGAATTAACTGAAGAACTCACTTAATTAATCTGATGAAATAAATATTGAAGAATCGGATCCTATTTTTGTGTTTAATACACTGCACCATCTAAAATATTTGCATCCATTTTTGGGTCTAGATTCTAAAAGATAATGAAATTACCTGACACAAAGTAGAAAAAAAGATACAATGTTTTAAAGATGAATAAGCAATAGGTGTTTCAATTATCCCATTCTTTCATATTATAAAAATTAAAATATAAGAATTATTTGCAGCTTTTTAAGTTATTGCCTACATGATTTAAAATCAGATTGGTTAGTGTGGTGTAGTTCCAAATTGGTGATTCTAGATATTTAAAAAAATTGTTTCATAAGTCAAGACATTATTAGACATGAATCTTAGGTAAATTATTCAAAATTGCTCAATCTTGGATACTTTATTAGCAAATAAAAATAGTAATATTTGCTTCATAATATTCTGAAACTCAAACAGGGAAATATATGTAAAAAAATATCACAGTGAGTGGAACATAGCACGTGACCAGTACATGATATCTATTACTATTATTGGCATGTCTGAGATTTAATTCTGTAGACAGCAGTACCTCCTTTTTTCCAATTTGTAATATGTCCTAAGGTTTTTTAAGTTTAAAGTTTAGTTCCAGTTTCTTAACATATTGTGTTATATTTGGTTCTGGTGTACAATACAGGAATTCAACACTTCCACACATCACCCTGTATTCATCATGACAAGTGCACTCCTAATCCTGTTAACCTATTTAAACCATCCCTGCACCCAGCACCACTCCAATACCCATCAGTTTGTTCTCTATAATTGAGTCTGTTTCTTTTTAATTGTTTTATTTAGTTTTTAATTTTTTTATTTAAATTCTAGTTAATGTATAGTGTAATATTAATTTAAGGAGTAGAATTAGGTGATTCCTCACTTACATATAAAACTCAGTGCTTATCATAAGAAGTGCCCTTCTTAATAGTCATTACCATTTATCCCATCACCCCACCCATCTCCCTCCATCAACACTCAGTTTGTTTCCTATCATTATGAGCCTCTTAAGGTTTTGGTGTTCCTGGGTGGCTCAGTCAGTTGAGTGTCTGACTCTTGATTTTGGCTCAAGTCATGATCCCAGAGTCATTGGATTAAGGCCTGTGTCAGGCTCTGTACTGAGCGTGGAGCTTACATAAGATTATCTAGCCCTCTCCCTCAACCCCATTACCTCACTCACTCTCTAAAAATATTTTTTTAAGTCTCTTATATTTTGTTTCCCTCTCTCTCTTTTAGATTTCCCCTTCTCATATGTTCATCTGTATTGTTTCTTAAAGTCCACATATGAGTGAAATCATATGGTATTTGTCTTCCTCTGACTGGCAGTTCATTTAGCATATTACACTGTAGCTCCATCCATGTCCATGGAAAAGACAATATTTCATTCTTTTTTATGGTTCAGTAGGATTCCAGTGTGTGTGTGTGTGTGTGTGTGTGTGTGTGTGTGTGTGTGTTTATGCTCAGATTCGTGAGTCGATGGACACTTGGGCACTTTCCATAGTTTGGCTATTGCTGATAATGTAGCTATAAACATCAGGGTGCATGTACTCCTTCGAAACTGTATTTTTGAATCCTTTGGATGGGGTGCCACCTGGGTGGCTTAGTTGGTTAAGTGTCTGACTTCAGCTCAGGTCATGATCTCGCGGTTTGTGAGTAATGGCCTCACATCAGGCTCTGTGCTGACAGCTTAGAGCCTGGAACCTGTTTCGGATTCTGTCTCCCTCTTTCTCTGCCCCTCCCCTGCTCATGCTTTCTCTCTCTCTCTCTGAAAAATAAATAAATGTTAAAATGTTTAATCCTTTGGGTAAATACGTAGTGGTGCAATTGCTGGGTAGTAGGGTAGCTCTATTTTTAAATTTTGAAGAACTTTCATACTGTTTTCCAGAGTGGCTGCACCAATTTGCATTCCCACCAGCAGTGTAAGAGGGCTCCCCTTTTTCTGCATCCTTGCCAACATGTACTTTTTCCTGTGCTGTTAATTTTATCCATTCTGACAGGTGTGAGGTGGTATCTCATTGTGGTTTTGATTTGTATTTCCCGATGATAAGTGATGCTGATCATCTCCTCATGTGTCTGTTAGTCATCTGGATGTCTTCTTTGGAAAAATGTTTATTCTTGTATTCTTTCCATTTTTTCACAAGATGATTTGGATTTTTTGGGGGGTTTTCAGGTTAAGTTCTTTATATATTTTGGATACTAACCCTTTATCTGATGTCTTTTGCAAACATCATCTCTCTTAACTTATGGGCTGACATTTAATTTTGTTGATTGTTTCTTTCCCTGGCAGAAGTATTTTATCTTTATCAGGTCTCAATAGTTAATGTTTGCTTTTGTTTCCCTTGCATCCACCAGCAATGTCTAGTAATAAGTTGCTATAGCCAAGGTCAAAAAGGGTGCTGCCTGTGTTATCCTCTAGGACTTTAATGATTTTCTATCTCACATTAAGGCCTTTCATTCATTTTGAATTTATGTTTTTGTATGCTGTAAGCAAGTGGTCCATTTACATTGTTCTGCATGTTACTGTCCAGTTATCCCAACGTTATTTTATTTAAAAGCAATGTATTTTAGGTTAGTTAGTTTACTATATATTGTGGGTTCATTTCTGGGTGTTCTGTTCCGTTTTTCTATGTGTCTATTTTTGTGCCAGTACTATACTGTCTTGATGACTACAGCTTTGTATACAGCTTGAAATCCAGAATCATGATGCCCCCAGCTTTGGTTTCCTTTTTCACGTTTAATATTTCTTGCAGTGTTGGTTTAGTGGTCACAAACTCCTTTATTTTTTGTTAGTCTGGGAAACTATCTGTCCTATTCTGAGTGATACCCTTGCTAGATAGAGTGTTCTTGGCTGCAGGTTTTTTTTTCCTTTTTCAGCATGTTGCGTATATCATGCCCTTCCCCCCCAGCTTGCCAAGTTTCTGTGGAGACATCTGGAAGCTAGCCTTATGAGTCTTACCTTGTAAGTTAGGGACTATTTTTTTCTTACTGCTTTTAAGGTATTTCCTTTATCACTATATTTTGCAAATTTAATTACAATATGTGTTGGTGTTGGCCTGCTTTTGGTGATTTTCATGGGATTTCCCTGTGCCTCCTGGATATTGATGTCTCTTCCACAGATTAAGGAGTTTTTCATCTATAATTTCTTCAAATAATCTGTCCCCTTTTTTTTTCTCTTTTCTTCTACTGGGAATCCTATCTTAGTGATGTTATAACATTTGGTGGAGTCACTGAGTTAGCTAAATCTATTTCCTTGATCCATAATTCTTTTTTCTATTTTTTTGTTCAGCCTTATTATTTTTCATTATTTTATCTTATATATCTCTTATTTATTCTTCTACTTCTTCCATCCATTATTCATTACATCCAGTCTGTATTGAAAATCAATTATTGCATTTTTTCATTTCTGATTGTTTTTTACGTCTTGTATCTATGTAGTAACGGCCTCCCCGAGGCCTTCCATTCTTTTCTTAATTTTGGCAAGTATCCTGATGATTGTTGCTTTAAATTTTCAATCAAGAATACTATTTATATCTGTTTTGATTAGATCTCTGGCTGTGACTTTTTCTTGTTGTGTTGGTCAGGGTGAATTCCTCAGTCTTGCCATTTTATCTAAGTCTCTGCATTCTTATCTGTGTTAGAAATGCCTGTTATGTTTCCTGGCCCTGCAAGTAATGGCTTTATGAAAAAGAGGTCATATATTAACCTGGGCCTACCACTTTAGAAAGTGTCTCTGTCGTGGCTGCACTTTGCTGGTCTGTTTTGGCTGCTTTATCCTTCTGGCCAGTTGTCTGCAGAGGCTCTTCTTGCCAACAGTGGGCAGTTTTTGGATCTTGTCCAGAGTGTGTTGTGTTTTAACTAGGTGAGTTCTTGTCTACTTGTTAACAGGAACTGATTTTACTTCCACTAGAACTAAAGATTTGCAGAACTCTCTGGTTGGAAGATGCTGTTTGTGCAGGGATTTCTGATGGTCTTCTGGGGAAAGGGCCTTTTGTGCTGCAACTCAGGCACCCTTGCCCGAGAAGGACAGTACTGGCAGAGCACAGGAGATTGGGACTTTGTGTAAGAAGATCAGGGAGATAGTCTAAGCGCTGCTTTGTTTTGTTTACTGCAGGTGGTTCTGTGCTTATGCTAAGGGTTGAGGGAGAGAAATGGCACCAGGCATCTCTTATGTTCCCTGTAAATGGTGTCCCTAATTACTGCTCTTAGAGAAGCACTCCTAGAAGAGTGAATAATCTCCACTCTATGCCTCCCAGGTATTTTTCAGATCACCATTTTCATGCTATGTGTCTCAGGGATATTTGCCTGCCTTCTTTTAGGAGCAGCTTAGTGCCCTCCAGTCTCTATCCCAGCCAAGCCTGCTAACTATTAAAACTTTAATCTTTAAGAAAGTGGTGTGGGAGGGGCCTGTGATGATCTTCTGGCGGAAGGTCTCACAAAGCTGGGATTGATTCAGGTTTGACCAAGAAGGGCAGTGGGACCTGAGCACAGAACATAGTATTTGGAGCAAGTTACCGAGACAGACATTGTTTGGCTGATCTGATCTTGGTACTTGGTTCTGCACCTATGCTGAGAGACAGGGGAGGGAAATGGCATCTACCAGCTCTTTGTTCCCTGGGGAGGTGTGACTCTGAAAGCTACCTTTCAAAGATGTGCTCCATGGAAAGCAAACAATTCCCCCCTGTACACTTTAGGAGTTCCTTAGATCATGCCTGCTGCCCCCAGGTTGTTTGCCTGCCTTTTTTCCAGGAGTAGGGAAGTGCCCTTAAGGCTCTATCCCAGCCAAGTCTGCTGACCCCTAAAACTACCACTGGTTTAAGCCCTGCTGTTTGCAAAAATTCGTGAAAATCAGCCTTTGTTTTCTCAGGCTGTGGTTTTGGGAAATGTTTTGTGTGTGCATTACCCTGTGTGGTCCTCTCTCTCTCACCTTTCTCCACAACCAATACTTCCACATTTCTGCAGCATCCAGAATTTATTTCTCCCCCAAACCACATCTACACACTTCCTACCTTCTTTCATGTGGCCTCCTCCCTCCCTCTAATTGTGGCATTTGTTCTGTCAGATCTCAGGTCTATTTCTTTGCCAGTTAGAATGATTTGATAGTTTTTTATTTGTGTTCCAGTGATGATATGAGCCTAGGGTTCTTGTACCATGCTGCCATTTTATCTCTTCACCTAAAATCTCTTGATTTGAGTGTTTAGTTCATATACTTTCAAAGTAATTATAGATAGATATGTGTTTATTGTCATTTGATTACTTGCTTTGTCATTGTTTCTGGAATTTTTTTCTGTTCCTTTCTTGTCTTTGTCACTTACTGTCTCTCCTTTCCACTCATAGATTCTCCTTTAATACTTCCTGCAGGGTTAGTTTCGTGGTCATGAACTACTTTAGTTTCTGTTTGTCTGAGAACCTTTTTTTTATATATAGCTAACAATACTGTTTTTATTTTCTTTGTTTTTATTTTATTTTATTTTATTTTATTTTATTTTATTTTATTTAAATTCAAGTTAACATACAGCATAGTATTGGTTTCGGCAGTAGAACCCAATGATTCATCACTTATATTTAACACCCAGTGCTCTTCCTAAATAGTGCCTTCCTTAATGCCCACCACCCATTTAGCCCATTTTTTCACCCAACTTCCCTCCAGCAACCTTCAGTTTGTTCTACGTATTTAAGAGTCTCATGCTTTGCCTTCTTCTTTGTTTTTATCTTTTTCCTTTCCTGCCCCCAAGTTTATCTGCTTTGTTTCTTAACTGCCACATATGAGTGAATTCATATGATATTTGTCTTCTCTGCTGACTTATTTTGCTTAATATAATATTCTTCATCTTTCCTTCTATTGTGAATGATAGCCTTCCTGGATAGAGTATTTATGGCTGCAGGTTTTTCTCATTCAGCACTTTGAATATATCATGCCATTCCCTTTTGGCTTGTCACATTTCTGTTGAGAAATCTCCAATTAGCCTTATGGGTCTTCCCTTGTAAGTTAAGGACTTCTGTCTTGGTGCTTTTAAGATTTTTTTCTTTATCACTGTATTTTCAAACTTAATTAAAATACGTCTCAGTGCTGGCATGCTGTTGCTGATTTTGATGGGAGTTATCTATGCCTTCTGGATCTAGATGTCTCTTTCCTTTCCCAGATTAGGGAATTTTTCAGCTATTATTTCCTGAAATAAATTTTCTGCCCCTTCTCTGTCTCTTCGTCTGGTACTCCTATAACACAAATGTTATTACATTTGATGGAGTCACGGAGTTTCTTAAATCTATTCTCTTGTCCTATAATTTCCCTTTCTCTCTTTTGTTCATCTTCATTACTTTCTATTATTTTGTATTCTATGTCACTAATTCATTCCTTTGATTTTCCAACCTACTGTTTATTACATCAAGACTTTTTCTTTTTTTAATTAATAATTAATTTATTTATTTTGAGAGAGAGAGAGAAAGAGCAAAGAGAGAAGGAGAGAGAATCCAAACCATTCCCCATGATGTCAGCACAGAGTCCAATGCAGGGCTTGATCTCATGAAACACAAGATCCTGACCTGAGCCAAAATCAAGAGTCACACTCTTAACTGACTGAGCCCCCCCAGGTGCCTAAGCCTTTTTCCAATCACATTTATTGCATTCTTCATCTTTGATTGATTTTTATTAAATGTTATCTTTATAGTGAGGGTCTCATTCAGGTCTTTTATAGTTTTCTCAAACCAAGTGAGTATCATTATGATTGTTGCTTTAAATTCTTCGTCAGCCATGTTACTTCTATCTATTTCGCTTAGATCTCTGGCTGTGGTCTTATCTTGTTCTTTCATTTGTGATAAATTCCTCATATCAGCTTTTTTTTTCTATGTCTCTCCCTTCTTCTTTGTGTTTCTTAAGCCAGTTGTGTCTCCTGATCCTAAACATGATGGCCTTACGAAGAAGAGGTCTTGTAGTGTCCATTGCCTGGCACTTACTTCATTGAGTGTCTCTGGTGTGTGCTGCATGTGCTCTGCTATTGTGTTTTGGCTGTTCTGTCCTTCAGGTCAGTCAACTGCAGAGGCTTTCATTACCTGTAGTGGGCAGTGTTTCATGTCTGGCCTGAATGTGACAATTTTTAACTAGATGTTCTCTGGTCTGCTTGGAAATAAGACCTGAAACCACTTCCACTAGAAATGAGGTCCTGGAGAACTCTGGTCTGGCGATATAGTGCGAGCATGGATTTATGCTGGTCTTCTGGGGAAAGGCTGGCTGTGCTGGTATTGAGACAAATTTGCCTGAGAGGGACAGTCCCACCAGAGTGCAAGATTGTGGGTCTTGGTGTAAACATGTTAGTCAGCCAGTATCAGCAGTGTACTGATTCCTGAAGTTGGCTTTATTCATGCTGAGGGCCAGTGGAGGGAAATAAATGGCAGATGCCAGCTGCTATCTGCCTGGAGAGACATCTCCATGAAAACTTTCTCCCAAGGATACCCTCCAAGAAGAGCACATACTGTCCCCCTCCTGTGTGCCCCAGACATTTTCCAGATTGCTGTTTCCAAGTTATGTTCCCCAAGTTTTCTTTTCCCTGCCTTCTCTCCAGGACCAGAGCAGTGCCTTCTAGTCTCTATCCCAGCCAAGCCTGCAACCATTAAAACTCCACACTTTAGAGATATTATGTGGGCTTGGGCTTGTGCTGGTCTTGTGGGGGAGGAGCCCATCAGGCTGGGACTGAGGCAAGCCTTACTGAGAAGAACAATGCTTCCAGAGCATAGGGGTTTGGGACTTGGTGTAAACAAGTTAGGCAGCCAGTGTCTAAGTTGCACTGCTCTCAGCAAGTGACTCTGTCTTTATGCTGAGGGGTGGAGGAAGGGAAACGGTGCCAACCAGTTCCTTTATTCCCAGTGAGGAAAATCTCAGAATGCTGCCTCAGAGGGAAGGGCTCCAAGAAAAGCAAATATTCTCTCCACATTGTGCCCCAGGAGTTTTTTAGATTTCTCTTTCTATGTAATCTGCTCCTGGATTGTTTGCCTGCCTTCTCTCCAGGGGGAGGGCAGTGCTCTCAGGGCTGTATTCCAGCCAAGTTCTCTAAACTTTATAACTCCAAGTTTTATGCCTTGCTGGTGTCAGGAACTCAGGCCCTCTCATTTTCCAAGCCAATGGTTTTGGGGAAAAGTTCTCCTTATGCACTCCCCTGTGTGTTCCTTTTCTCTTGCCCTTCTCTACAACCATGGCTTCCTCCACAAAACCAGAGATATTTTTCTCCACTAAATTATGCATCCTTTCTCCTACCTTCTTGGATATGACCTCTTCTCTCCTTTTATTTGTCGTTTGATCTATCAGAAGTCAGGTCAGTTTTCAGGATATTTAGGACGACCTCATAATTATCTAGTTCTTTTCAGAAAACAAGAGAAGTCTAGGGTTATTTTAGTCTGATGCCCTCTTCCCCCTTGGAATCATAAATTGAATTGTTTTCTTTATTTCTCTTTTTGGTTCTTCATTATTGGTTTATAAAAATGGAACAGATTTCTATACATTGATTTTGTATCTTGTGACTTTATTGAATTCAAGTATCAGTTCTAGAAGATTTTTGGTGAAGTCTTTCAAGTTTTCTATATACAGTATATCATTGACAAATAGTGAAAGTTTTACTCCTTCCTTACCAATTTTGATGCCTTTTATTCCTTTTTGTTTACTGATTGCTGTGGCCAGAAATTCCAGTAGCATGTTGAATAAAAGTGGTGAGAGTGGACACCCTTGTCTTGTTCCTGAGCTTAGGTAGAAAGCTCTCAGTTTTTTCCCATTAAGGATGATGAGATATTTCATACATAGACTTTATTATGTTGAAGTATGTTCCCTTAAAACCTACTTTGTTTACCTCAACAATTTTACCATGAATCGATGTTGTACTTTGTCAAATGCTTTTTCTTCATCTATGGAAAAGATTACAAGATTCTTATCCTTTTTTAATTTAGTTCATATATCACATTGATTGATTTGCAAATATTGAACCATGCTTGCATCCCAGCAATAAAACTCAGTGGATCATGGTGCATGATTTTTTAACGTATTTTTGAATACAGTTTCTTAGTATTTTGTTGAGAATTTTTTTAATTTTTTAATATTTATTTATTTTTGAGACAGAGTGTGAGCAAGGGAGGGGCAGAGAGAGAAGGAGACACAGAATCTGAAACAGGCTCCAGGCTCTGAGCTGTCAACAAAGAACCTGATGTGGGGCTCGAACCCAACAACCGTGAGAACATGACCTGAGCCGAAGTCGGATGCCTTTTTTTGTAAACGTTTATTTATTTTTTGAGACACAGAGAGTGAGATGGGGAAGGGCCGAGAGAGAGGGAGTCACAGAATCCAAAGCAGGGTCCAGGCTCCAAGCTGTCAGCACAGAGCCCGATGCGAGGCTTGAACTCTTGAACTGCGAGATCATGACCTGAGTCGAAGTGGGAAGCTTAACCGACTGAGCCACCCAGGCACCCCTGTGATTCTCTTTTATAGTGGTGTATTTATCTGGTTTTGGTTTCAGGGTAATGCTGACCTAATAGAATGAATGAATTTGGAAGTTTTCCTTCCTTTCTACCATTTGGAATAGTTTAAGAAAAATAGATTTTAATTCTTCTATAAATAATTGGTAGAACTCAGCTGTGAAACCACCTGGTCCTGGACTCTTGTTTGTTGGGAATTTTTTAATCACTGACTCAATTTCTTTTCTTTTCTTTTCTTTTCTTTTCTTTTCTTTTCTTCTCTACTCTTCTCTCTCTTTTTTTTTTTTTTTTTTGAGAGAGAGAACACAACCTGAGGAGGAGCAGAGGGAGAGGGAAAGAGAGAGATAATATTAAGCAGGCTCCATGCCCAGCGTGGAGTCTGACATGTGGTTAGATCTCACAACTGTGAGAGCCAAAATCAAGAGATATTGACTCACTGAGCCACCCAGGCACCTCAATTACTGACTCAATTTATTTGGAGGTTTTCAGTCTGCTAAAGTTTTCCATTTCTTTCGGTTTCAGTTTTTATTGTTTCTATGTTTCTAGGAATTTATCTTTTTCTTCAAGGTTGTCCAATTTGTTGGCCTACCGTTTCTCATAATATTCTTTTAGGATTGTATGTATTTTTGTGGTGTTGTTGGCTATTTCTCTCTCATTTGTAATCTTATTTATTTGACTCTTTTACATTTTTTCTTGATAAATTTGACTATGGTTTATCAATTTTATTGATTTTTTTCAAAAAATAGTCTCTTAGTTGCATTGATGTGTTTTGTTGTTTTTGTTTGTTTCTATATCATTTATTTCTTCTCTAATATTTATTCTTTTACTGCTTCTGCTAGTTTTAGGATTTGTTTGTTGTTGCTATTGTTATTGTAGCTTCTTTAGGTGAAAGGTAGGTTAGGTGGTTTATTTGAAATTTTTCTTGCTTCTTGAAGTAGACCTGTATTGCCATAAAATTCCCTCTTACTATTTTGCTTTTGGACTGTTGTGTTTTCATTTTTATTTGTTTCCATTTACTTTTATATTTTATTTTTTTGTGTTTATTTCTTATTGAAACAGAGAGAGACAGAGCAAGAGTAGGGGAGGATAAGAGAGAGAGGGAGACACAGAATCTGAAGCAGGGTCCAGACCCCGAGCTCAACCAGGCGCCCCTTCCATGTACTTATAAATTTTATTCCTTTATTTCCTGTTTGACCTATTTGATGTTTAGTAGCATGTTGTTTAACCTTCATGTATTTGTGGGCTTTCCAAATTTTTTCTTGTGGTTGACTTCTGGTTTCATAGCATTGTGGTCAGAAAGATGGATGGTATTACTTCAATTTTGTTAAACTTGCTGGAGCTTGTTTTGTGGTCCATTATGTGATCTATTCTGTAGAATGCTTTGTGTGCACTTAAAAAAATGCGTGTTCTGCTGTAGTAGGATGGAATGCTCTTAATTTATCTGCTAAATGCATTAGTTCAAATGTGTCAATCAAATCCATTATTTCATTGTTGATTTTCTCTTTACATGATTTGTCTAATATTTTTAGTGGGGGTAAATCCCCCTATTATTGTTGTATCACTATTAAATATTTCCTTTATGCTTGTTTTATATATTTGGTGGCTCCTATGTTGAGTGTGTAAAGATTTATAAGTGTTATATATTCTTGTTAGATTGTTCCCTTTATTATTATAAAGTGTCTTACTTTGTCTGTTGTTATAATCTTTGTTTTAAAGTTTATTTTGTCTGAAATAAGTATTGTTACTCCAGCATTCTTCTCACATCCATTTGAATGGTAGTTGTTTCTCCATCACCTCACTTTCAATCTGCAAGTATCTTTAGGTCTATAATGAGTCTCTTATAGGCAGCATATAGATAGATGGGAATTGTTCTTTATCTATTCTGTCACTGTAATATCTTTTTATTGGAGCATTTAGTCCATTTACATTAAAAATAATTTTGATAGATTTGTATTTTTCGTCATTTTATTACCTGTTTTGTGATTGTTTCTGAAGTTATTCTCTGATCCTTTCTTGTCTTTCTTTTGTTCATGTTTTTTTTTCTAATTTTCTCTAGTGATGTATTTGGATTTATTTCTTTTTATTCTTTGCATGTTTATTAGTGTTTTTTTATACATGGGTATCATTAAAATTTTAAATAAGCTCTTTTGCTTATAGTAGTCTATATTAATTTGATGGTCATTTAAGTTTGATCCCATTCTTTTCTTCTCTCTTCCTGACATTTTCAGTATATGCTATTCTATTTTATATAATTTTGGGGAGTTGTTTGACTCATTTTTTACAGAAATATTAATTTTCACTGTTTTTGTGTTTCTTATCTTAATACTGTCAATTTTGGTGTCTCCTTCCCATATGAGGATACTTCAATATTTCTTTCAAATCTGTTTTAGTGGTTGTGAACTTTTTTAGTTTTTGTTTTTTTGGAAAAATCTTTATCCCTCCTATTCTGAATAATATTATTGATGTAAAGAATATTCATGTCTTCAGATTTCTCCCACTCAGCACTTCATATATTTTATGCCCTTCTGGCTTACAAAGTTCCTGTTGAAAAAAATCTCCTCTAACATTATGGGTTTTTCCATGTAAGTTTACGACTTCTTTTGTTGCTCTTAAGAATTTTCTTACACAAAGGAGGAAAGAGTATCCAATGGAAAAAAAGATAGCCTCTTTAATAGGTGGTGCTGGGAGAACTGGACAGCAACATGCAGAAGAATGAAACTAGACCCCTCTCTTACACCATACACAAAAATAAACTCAAAATGGATGAAGGACCTGAACGTGACACAGGAAACTATCAAAACCCTAGAGGAGAAAGCAGGAAACAACCTCTTTGCCTCAACCGCAGCAATTTCCTACTCAACACATCCCCAAAGGCAAGGGAATCAAGAACCAAAGAAACTATTGGGACCTCATCAAGATAAAAAGCTTCTGCACTGCAAAGGAAACAATCAAGAAATGTAATAAGCAACCGACAGAATGGGAAAAGATAGTTGCAAATGACATATTGGATTAAGGACTAGTATCCAAAATCTACAAAGTACTCATCAAACTCCACATTGGAAAAACAAACAATCCAGTGAAGAAATGGGCAGAAGACATGAAGAGACACTTCTCCAAAGAGGACATCCAGATGGCCAACAAACACATGAAACGATGCTCAGCATCACTCATCATCAGGGAAATACAAATCAAAACCACACTGAGATACCACCTCACACCAGTCAGAGTGGCTAAAATGAACAACTCAAGAGATTATAGATGCTGGCGAGGATGTGGAGAAACAGGCACCCTCCTACACTGTTGGTGGGAATGTAAACTGTTACAGCCACTCTGGAATACAGTATGGAGGTTCCTCAAAAAATATCAATAAAACTCCCCTGTGACCCAGCCATAGCACTGCTGGGGATTTACCCAAGGGATACAGAAGTGTTGATGCATAGGGGCACATGTACCCCAATGTTCGTAGCGGCACTTTCAACAATAGCCAAATCATGGAAAGAGCCTGAATGTCCATCAGCTGATGAATGGATCAGGAAAATGTGGTTTATCGAGAGAGGAGACAAGATGGCGGAAGAGCAGGG
>JAQQST010000870.1:0-14227 GCA_028646485.1 Cryptoprocta ferox
CCAAAATCTATAAAGAACTTGTCAAACTCAACACCCAAAAAACAAATAATCCAGTGAAGAAATGGGCAGAAGACATGAATAGACACTTCTCCAAAGAAGACATCCAGATGGCCAACAGTCACATGAAAAAATGCTCAACATCACTCCTCATCAGAGAAATACAAATCAAAACCACAATGAGATACCACCTCACACCTGTCAGAATGTCTAACATTAACAACTCAGGCAACAACAGATGTTGGCAAGGATGCAGAGAAAGAGGATCTCTTTTGCACTGCTGGTGGGAATCCAAACTGGTGCAGCCACTCTGGAAAACAGTATGGAGGTCCCTCAAAAAATTGAAAATCGAACTACCCAATGACCCAGTAATTGCACTATTAGGTATTTACCCAAAGGATACAGATATGCTGTTTCAAAGGGGCACATTCCCCCTAATGTTTACAGAAGCAATATCGACACTAGCCAAAGTATGGAAAGAGCCCAAATGTCCCATCAACGGATAAGTGGATAAAGAAGATGTGGTATATATATACAATGGAGTATTACTCGGCAATCAAAAAGAATGAAATCCAACTAGGTGGATGGAACTAGAGGGTATTATGCTAAGTGAAATTAGTCAGAGAAAGACAAATATGACTTTTGCCACTCATATGAGGAATTTAAGATACAAAACATGAATATAAGGGAAGGGAAGCAAAAATAATATAAACAGGGAGGGGCACAAAACATAAGAGACTCTTAAATATGGAGAACAAACAGAGGTTTGCTGGAGGGGTTGTGGGAGGGGGGATGGGCTAAATGGGTAAAGGGCATTAAGGAATCTACTCCTGAAATCATTGTTGCACTATATGCTAACTAACTTGAATGTAAATTAAAAAATAAATTACAAAAATAAATAAATAAATAAACAGTAAAAAAATTTGCCCATATCTCATTGGTTAATTTGGCTACAAGGTTGTGGGAAATGTATTGCTCTTCTGAATTAAATTGGCATGACTTGGGGCGCGTGGGTGGCTCAGTCGGTTAAGCGTCCAGCTTTGGGTCAGGTCATGATCTCCCGGTTTGTGAGTTTGAGCCCGCATCGGGCTCTGTGCTGACAGCTTGGAGCCTGGAACCTGCTTCGGATTCTGTGTCTCCCCCCTCTGCTCCTCCCCAGCTCATGCTCTGTCTCTCTCTGTCTCTCAATAATAAATAAATGTTAAAATAAATAAATAAATAAATTGGCATGACTTACTAGTAAAGAAGTGGGGAATAGATGCTGGGGGACATTAGCATTTAGCATTCTCTGCCACTATGTATATAGTTTTATGAAATTACTGTACATATTTGTAATATTTTTATACTTACTGTCTCATTGTGGACATCTTAATTTTCTCACACAACATTAATTTAATGACCTTATAATATTCCATTGCAAGAATATATTATTATTTAAACAACTAATCCCCAACTGTGTATTTTGAAATAGTTGGGCTAGTTTTCTTTCTTGGCAATTATAAATAATTCTGTGATGATAATTTTTATGGCTAAATCATGTAGGTTATATCCTTGAAGGAAATCCCTACAAATAAAATCACTGAATCAACAGGTATGTTTGTTTTAAGGCTTCTAATACATATTTTGAAAATGTCTTCAAGTCAGATTTTCCCACTAGGCTTGCTGAAAAGTGCCACAGGTTTATTCTTTTTTTTTTTTTTCATAAAAAAATGCTTAAGATACAAAAAAGTATAAAGAATATCACAAAAAATACATTGGTTATATTTAATATTTGGTTAAAACAGAGCCATTATAAAAAACTGTACTGATCAGATTTGACTGGTTTTCTCCAAAGTAAAAGATTCTGGAAAAAAAGATTCTGAATTGAATGAGTCATCATATATTCACTGAATACCCGGGAAGGAAGAGAAATTTAAATATAAATAAGAGAGGATCCCTGCTCTTAAGGAGTATATATTTTGAACTCTGATGGAGTTACTGAAATAAGCATATAATGCACTGTCTCTCTCTCTCAAAAATAAATAAAAAACATTAAAAAATATTATTGACTATATTCCCTATGCCATACTTCTCATCCTCATGACTTATTTATTTTATAAATGGCAGTCTGTACCTCTTAATACCCTTCACCTATTTTACCCACCCTCCAATCCCTATTCCCTCAAGCAACCACCAGTTTGTCCTCTGTATTTATGAATCTGTTTCTGTTTTGTTTTGTTTGTTCATTTGTCTTGGTTTCTAGATTCCATGTTTAAGGGAAATCATATAGTATTTGTCTTTTCCTGTCTGACTTATTTCACTTAGCATTATATGCTCTATGTCCATCCATGTTGTAGCAAATGGCAAGTTTTTTAAAATTTTTAAATTTATTTTATTTATTATTGAGACAGAAACAGAGCATGAGTGGGGGAGGGGCAGAGAGAGAGGGAGACACAGAATCAGAAGCAGGCTCCAGGCTCTGAGCTGTCAGCACAGAGCCTGATGCAGGGCTCGAACCCACGAACTGTGAGATCATGACCTGAGCCGAAGTCGGACGCTTAACCGAGACACACAGGCACCCCAGAAATGGCAAGTGTCAATCTTTTTCATGGCTGAGTAATACTCCATTGTATATACATACCACATCTTCTTTATCCATGAATCTACCTATGGACATTTAGGTTGCTTTCATATCTTGGCTATTTTATAAATCATGTTGCAATAAACATAGGAGTGCATATATCTTTTCAAGTTAATGTTTTCATTTTCTTCAGGTAAATATTCAGTGGTGGAACTACTGGGTCATATGTATGTCTATTTTAATTACTGGGTCATATGTATGTCTATTTTTAATTTTTTGAGGAACCATAGTGGCTGCACCAATTTACATTCCCACCAACAGTGCATGAGGGTTCCCTTTTCTCCATATCCTTGCCAACACTTATTATTTCTTGTCTTTTTGATACTCTCCATTCTGACTGGTTATTCTTAATTTTTTTTAAACTTATCTCATAGCCTTAGCTGTTACATCTGAAAAGATAGCAAATAGTATTTGATACTACACAGTACACCTAGGCAGACTAGGTCTATGGCTAGTGTTTATTCTTCCTGTTCTGAGAACAATAGGTATTAAGACTATGAATAGTCTGGGGAGATGACAGCAGGGCAAGGAATTTTGAGCTGAAACTTATATGACTGAATTGCTGTAAGAACTGTTTATGTTCTGTATAACTAATATTTGCTTTTTCCTCTCCCAGATTTGGTATTAGGGGAAAGAAGTTACATTTTTCTTCATCTTCTTATGCTCATAAAGCATCTTCCATTGCCAAATCTCCTAGTGTGTATTCTATGGAAAGAGAAGAGGAAGACTATATAATCTTCTCCGAAGGAATAATAGAGGAATACCTAGCATTTGACCACACTGATAAGTGAGTATTAAGTCTTTTAAGCTTTTTACTCCCCTCCTATTTTGTGTATTAATATCTATTTTTTCTAATGTTTGTTTATTTTTGAGAGACAGAGCATGAGTGGGGGAGGGGCAGAGAGAGAGGGAATACACAGAATCTGAAGCAGGCTCCAGGCTCTGAGCTGTCAGCACAGGGCCTGACACAGGTCTCAAACTCAGAAGCCATGAGATCATGACCTGAGCTGAAGTTGGATGCTTAACTGACTGAGCCATTCCGGGGCCCCTCTATTTTTTCTAAAGCATACTACTCAGGGGCACCTGGGTGGCTCAGTCCATTGAGCATCTGACTCTTGATTTTGGCTCAGGTCATGATCCCAGGTTTGTGGGATCGAGCCCTGAACTGGGCTCTGTATTGAGTGTGGAACCTGCTTGAGATTCTCTTTCTTTTTCTGTCTTTTCTTTCTCTCTCTCTCCCTCCCTGTGCTCCTCCTCTCCCCCGCTCATGCTCACTCTCTTGCTAAGAATGGATTGAAAAAATAATAAAATCTACTACCCAGAACCCCCCAAAACAAACAAACAAACAAACACAACACAACCAAACAAAATATAAAGTATATCACCAATATTACCTATAATTAGATTTATGTCACTTGGTTATTTATTTCCTATTACTTCTCAGGTATCCAGAGTCCATGTGCTTAGTTGATATAAATTCCTATTGCTTCCACATACCAGACTTCCTTGTGTATTTTCTTCCTGCACGTGTTATTTGCCTCTTCCTGAGATTAAACATTTTTTAATGAGTTAATTTCTTTCTTCACATAATTTGATTTTACCTTTTGTAAATCATCACCAGTTAACTCATGGAAATCTGAAACTTAAAAGAGCAGTTGAAGAGGTATGAACTTTGTTTACATAAATCCTGTTTGAAAAATGTATATACAGTTTACATAAAGCCTTATACTTCGCACAGACTTTACAATTAATAATGCATATTTATGTCCATTCTTATTGTATTCTGACAATAGTCCTGTGACACAGATATTATTTTCTGTCTCTATATGATAGGTGAGAATCAGAATGGTTAAATGATATGTCTGAGGTAAAGCTAAGACCTAAAACCTTATTCATCTTATTCTAAATCCAGTGCTTTCTTCACTATCCTATGCTACCTTTCTGAAATATTAACCTCTTAAGCTATTCCTCCAAGCCTTTAAAAGTTCTAGAGCACACAGAAGAGGGGGAGGGACAGAGAGAGAGAGAGAGAGAGAGAGAGAATCCCAAGCAGACTCCACACTGTCAGCTTAAAGCCTGATGTAGGGCTTGAACTCACGAACCGTGAGATCACGATCTGAGCCCAAGTTGGACACTTAACCAACTGAGCCACCCAGGTGCCCCCAAAGAAAATGGATTTTAAATAAAGGAAATAAAATTCAATCTCATTCACAATTAGAAATGCAGATTAAAACAACAAGATACTATTTTATTTGTCAGACTGGCAGAGAAAACAAAGTAAAGAAGTTTGATAATTCCTTGAATGGAAAAAAGGCATATTTTTTCAACACTGAAGATTATCTCTCTTTAGAGGAAAGTGGGCAATGTCTTTCCAATTGAAATGTATATACCCTTTCACTCAATATTTCTATTTATAGGAATTTATCCTACAGATATAACACCTATGTAGCCAAAGAATTGCATACAAGGATATTAAATGTCCTATTGATTATAAGAACAAAAGGCTGGTTGACTACCCATATAGTTAGATATACTATGGTATATCCAGTGGAATGCGCAGCAGCTGTTTTTTAAGAGGCAGATTTATATGTATTAATAGCAATGAAGGGCCAGATACATTGTTAAATAAAAGACCACAGTGCAGTACAATGTAATGTAACTATTTCTCTGGACCAATATATAATGTTTGCTTTTAGGAATGGTGACTGGGAGACAGAGATGTAAACTTATTTTTCACTACATAAATGCATTTCCTTATGTATAACGTGAATTTTTTTCATCATATGAAAGTGTTATCTCCTATAAAAAGAAATATATATTTAAATACAATTAATATTAAATCAGCCTTCTCCCCAATCTAATGCCAGGCCAGCTCTTCCTTGGGAAAGAAGTAAAGAGTGTTTAGCTGCCCTGAATAAACCTCTTAGCATCCTTCTTTCCTACTTAGAGCTTCTTATTTAATTCTTGAAACCTCTGCTACCTTAGGGATAATTTTCACTGTAGAGGCCTTAAGATATTTCTTCATTGCCCAAGTGTTCCAGAATTTGCTTTGTGTTAATTTATAATACATCTATCATAGGTAAGCACATCTGTCAGCTAGATTTTTGCCCCCCAAATACTGGGGCTATTGGTACTCCCTCCCAGAGAAGAGACAGACTTGGTTGAGTTTCTGGACTACAGATAGATACATGGTCTCCAAAAACATCTCACAGTAGCTTCTTGTGCTCTTGGGCTCCCCTCCTTTTCCTTTCCAACCAAATGCCAAATGTTTGTTTGGATTAGTAAAAGTACACTATTTCCCTAATGAATCATTGCCTCAAATAACTATGTGACACAGTTACATGCCCATCATTAAATGCTACAAAAATAGTAATCTAAATGTTATCCAGTCACAACAAAAGATTATTTCTGTATGCTTGTCACAGCTTATTGCTCAACTGACAATGTTCACTGTTTAAAGCTAAAAAATACACAATGAGTTCTCAGTCTTCATTTTCTTATTCTTTTTTGGGGTTTTTTTTTGGCAGAGTAGTGGGGTGGGGTGGGAAAAAGGAAAATGCAGTCTCCTCTGTTTGAGAACTCCCTTAGGTCACAAGACAGTTTAACACAACGCTACATACATATGCTTGCCAAGCTACATATATATATATACATGTGGGGAGGGAACACAAATCACACTCCTGAAGAAGCACAAAAGACAGTGCTGAACACTCAGTAAAGAATAACCAGGAAGTCTTATTTGCTTTCGTTACAGGGAAGAGGGGTTTCAAGGAAAGAAACTACAAGCATCTTCAGAGAAACAGAAATTAGGGTACCCTCCCATTGCTCCATTTTACTGCATGAAAGAGGATGTCCTTGCTTATGTGTTTGACGACGTGTGGAGCAAGGTTCTGAGCTGTATGGAGCAGCTGACACGTAGTCATTGGGAGGGATTTGCTTCTGGTAAGGATCTTTGTGAAAACAATATAAAAAATAATTATTTATGATTTCCAAACTCTGACTAGTCTTTCAGATTATACGTTTCATTACTGCAAAAGATTCTTATTTGTATTTTCCATAGATACGAACATATTTAGACAATATTTGAGAATGAGTCAATGAGTAACAAGGCTATTCTATGACTATTCTGTGTTTTATTTGAATATAATTATTTGTGAGAAAAAAGCATGTGCAAGTGGCAAATACCTTTTTTAAACTGCTTTACTTAATAACTGATATACAATTAACCATTAATATTTAAAGTGTAAATTGGTCAATTGACCTATGTATACATACATGAAACCACAAAACAGTCAATGTAATGAACATAACCATCAACCCCATTCATGACCTTTGTAATTCCTCCCTTTTAGTCCTGCCTGACCCACCAATCCCAAGTGACAACAAATGTGCTTTGTCACTATAGTTTGGTTTTTATTTTGTAGAGTTTCATATAAATGGAATCACAGTATTTCCTTTTTGTCAGGTTCCTTCATTCAGCATGATCATTTTGAGATTCATCCCTGTAAATGTGTGTGTCAGCAATTTATTCCTAAGAAATATTCCACTGATCCACAATCTGTTTATCCATTTACCTGTTCATGGACATTTGGGTTCTTTTCAGTTTGGGACTATGATATGCAAAGCTATTATGCACATTACTGTATAAGAATTTTTTGCACATACATTTCCTTTTCTCTTAGGTAAATTTCTAGAAGTGGAATGGTTTGATTATATGGTTAAATGTATATTTAGCTTTTTGAGAATTGTTTTGTTTTTCTGTATTGCACAAAAAATTATCACAAACTTATCAGTTTCAAACAACATACATTTTTTATCTCACAGATTTGTGGGTCAGAAGACCAGGAATGGCTTAGCTAGTCCTCTACTTAGGATCTCACAAAGTTGTGATCGAGGTGTTAGCCACAACTAGGCTCTCATGTAGTGGCCTACTAGGAAAGGATCCACTTCCCCTTTTGTGTGTTCTTAGAAGTATCGAGTTTCTTGCAGCTGTAGGAGTCACAGCAGCTTTCTTCTTCAAAGCCAGCAAGAAAGCCTGAGAGCTAGTCAGCTAGTGAAACAGAAGCTTATATAACATATTCATGGAAGTGACAGCTCATCACTTTTACCATCTTCTGTTGGTCTGAAGCAAGTCACACTCAAAGGGAGATTCCACAAAGGTGTGAACACCGAGGTAAGAGGGGCCACCTTAGAGTTTGTCCATTACAATTCTCCCACTTGCCCCTAATGATTCCTGTGCTCCCACATACTAAATACATTCAATTCCCAAGGCTTCCAAGAGACATCTTTTTATAGCATCAGCTCAGAAGTTCAAAATATTATCATCTAAATCAGGTCCTGGTATGAATAAAGTTCCTGGATGTAATACATTAAGTAAAGTTACTGGGGCCCAATTCCCTTCCATCTATAGATCTGTGGAACTAAAGGCTATATATACAGGTACATAAACATCTAACTGTATAATCCAACCAACCATTCCTGTCCTAGAGAAAGTTACCTTACCCCACACACCCATCATACAATAGTGGGCCAGGGAAAGGATAACAGACATTCCAGATAAGGGGGGTGGGCAGAAATGAAAGGTAAGGGGCACCTCGGTGGCTCAGTCACTTAAGCGTCTGACTCTTGATTTCGGCTCAGGTCATGATCTCATGGGTTCGTAAGATTGAGCCCCGTGTCGGGCTCTATGCTGACAGTGCAGAGCCTGCTTGGGATTCTCCCTCTCTCTTCCTCTGCCCCCTACCCTAATCACAGTCTCTCTCTCTCTCAAAATAAATAAACATTTAAAAAAAAGAATGAAAGGTAAAAAAAAAAAAAAGGTTCATAGTAATTCTGAAGTCCAGTTGGGAGAATATTGGGAGTTCTAGTCCTAGAAATAGCTCTCTGTTCCAACCTCTGGGCTCTTGGTTTTGCCCTCTGAGTCATCTTTCCTTTTTCATAAAAGGTAGTACATGTGTGCAGCTAAGTAGTTTAGTTAGAAACTTCCTGGTAGTAGAATTTTGAGGGTCTGACAGCCTTCTTTGATTTAAACTCTTTTGCCATCTAGAGATACAAAATTTTCAAAATTGTCAAGTCCTGGTTTCTTTATATTTAAAAGTTTTTCCATCAGTTTCTTTCTCATCTCATGTTTTATTGTATACGTAGCAGGAAGAAAATCAGGCCTCACTTTCAACACTTTGATTGGAAATCTCCTTAGCTATATAACCAGAATCTTCACTTAAAGTTTTGCCTTCCACATGATCACAGAAGACCACTGCACTAAACTTTCTTCCACTAAATAACAAGCACCTCCTTTCTTCCAGTTTTTAATAACATGTTCCTCATTTCCTTCTGAACCCTCCCCTATAGCATCTTCCAAATCCAAATTTCTACTAAGTCTGTTCAAGGCAATTTATGCTTTCTCTATCATGCTTCTCAAAATTCTTCTATCAATGAACAATCAAAAATAAAATTAAGAAAACAGTTCATTTATAATAGCATCAAATAGAATAAAATACTTAGAAATAAGCTTAACCAAAGAACTGTAAGACTTTCACACTGAAAACTACAAGACATTATAGTAAGAAAATAGAGAAGACCTAAAGAATTGGAAAGTCTTCCTGTGTTTTATGGATTAGAAAACTTAATATTGTTAAGACGGCAATACTCCCCAAATAGATTTGAGTGAATGTTCAAAATAATATTAAAAAAGAACAAAGTATGAGGCTTCATACTTCCTGATTTTAAAACTTATTACAAAGGTACATTAGCCAAACAGTATAGTATTGGCATAAGAATTGATATATTGATCAACAGAATAGCATCAAGAGTCTAGAAACAAATCCTCACATCTACAGCCAATTGATTTTCAACAAGGGTGCCAAGACCATTCAATGGGATAAGAATAGTCTCTTCAACAAATGGTGCTAAAACTGGATAACCACATGAAAAACAATGAATTTGGACCCTTCTTTCATACTGTATACAAAGTATCAACTGAAAATGGACCACAAGCATACATTTAAGAACTAAAACTATAAAACTCTTGGAAGAAAACTTAAATCTTAATGAGCTTGGATTTGGCAATGGATTCTTAGATACGACACCAAGACCACAAGCAACAAAATAAAATCAATAAACTGTATTTTATCCTAAAAAAAATCTATGTATCAAAGGATATTATCAAGAAAGTGAAAAGACAACCTACAGAGTGGGAGAATATACATACAAATCATACACCTGATAAGAATCTAGCATCCATAATATGTAAAGTACAATACAACAACAAAGGGACAAGCAACTCAATTTAAAAATGGGCAAACAACTTCAATAGATATTTCTCCAAAGAAGATATACACTTGGCCAGTAAGCATGTAAAAAAGGTTCAACATCCTTATTCATTAGGGAAGTACAAACCAAAACCAAAATCACAATGAAATGCTACCTCTACCCACTAGGATGGCTGTGTTAAAAAAAAAAAAAAAGTAACAAGTATTGGTGAGGATGTGGAGAAACTGGAACCCTCATACATTGCTGGGATAAGGTAGAGTGGTGAGGCCACCATGTAAACAGTTTGGTAGTTCCTCAAAAGCTTAAACATAAGATTACCATATGACCAGCAATTCCACTCACAGGTATATAACCAAGAGAACTGAAACCTTCCTACAAAAAGAGCCTGTGTATGATTGTTCACAGCAGCATTTTCATAATGGTCAATAAGTAGAATCGATGCAAATGTTCATCAGCTATGAATGGAGAAACAAAATTTGGTATATACATGAGTTATGGACTGAATTGTGTCCTCAAAATTTGTATGTTGAAGCCCTAACCCCCAGTGAGACTGTTTGGGGGTGGGGCTTTTAGGAAGGTAATTAAGGTTAAATGAAGTCATTAGCATGGGGCCCTAATCCTATAGAGTTGGTATCCTTATAAGAAGAGGAAAAGACCAGAGCTCCCTTTCTGTGCATGCACAGAAAAGTGGTAATTCAAGGACACAGCTGCCTACAAGCCAGATAGCACCTTGATCTTGAACTTCTAACCTCCAGAACTGTAAGAAAATAAAGTTCTGTTATTTAAGCCATCCAGTCTGTGGTATATTGTTATAGGATAAGTAACTAATGTACTATGCAATGTAATATTATTTGTTCATAAACCAAAATTAAGTAATCATGCATGTTACAACATGGATAAACTTTGAAAATATTATGCTAAGGGTAAGAAGCCAAACACAAAGGGGCATATATTGTATGATTTTATTCAGATGAAATGTCCGGAACAGGCATATCCATAGAGACAGAAAGTAGTTTAGTGTTTGCCAAGGGATAGAGGAAGAAAGGAATTGGGAGGTTGTGGTGTCTCTTTGCAGTGATAGACATTTTCTGAAATTAGATAGTGGTGCACAACATTGTGAATATACTAAAAACCAATTAATTGTGTACTGTAAAATGGTTAAAAATGGTGAATTTTATGTCATATGTGTTTTATCTCATTAAAAACATTATAAAATACTTTAAGCCTGTATGTAAATGTGAGTCTGTTGGTGATTAATTCTTTTATAGATATGAAAAACTTTTTTAAATTCAATTGATTCATCCTAAAAACAAAAACAAATTTTCATCCATTTCTCCAACTCCCTATGCCCTTCCTCTAGCAACTACCAATCTCTTCTCTGTATCTATGAGCTTGGTTTTATTTATTTATTTTTAGATTCTGTCTATAAGAAAGATCATATGCTATTTGTCTTTCTCTAACTTACTTCACTTAGCATAATGCCCTCAAGGTCCATTCATGTTGTCACATATAGAAAGATTTCATTCTTTTTTTAGGGCTGAAGAATACTTCATTGTATATATACACAATTTTTTTTTAATCCATTCATCTATTGATGGACACTTCAGTCATTTCCATATCTTGGCTGTTGTAAATAATGCTGCAACGAACATTGAGGTACATATATCTTTTCAAGTTGGTATTTTCATTTTCTTTGGATAAATACCCAGCAGTAGAATAGCTGGATCATATGGTAGCTCTATTTTTTAATTTTTTTGAGAAAAATCCATACTGGTTCCTATAGTGGCTACACCAATTTACATTCCCACAAGCAGTGCACAAGGTTCCCTTTTTGCACCTACTTGCCAACACTTGTTATGTCTAGACTTCTTGGTCATAGCCATTCTGACTAGTGTGAGGTGAAACCGCATTTTAATTTTAATCTGCACTTCCCCAATGATAAGTAATGTAGAGTGTCTTTTCATGTACCTTTTGGCCATCTCTATTTCTTCTTTGGAAAAATATCTATTCAGATCTTCTGCCCATTTTTAAATTGGATTTTTTTTAGCTATGTATATATTTTCATAAATTTTGGAAATTACCCCCTTATCAGGTGATTTGCAAGTATTTTCTCCCATTCAATAGGCTGCTTTTCCATTTTGTTGATTTTTCCTTTTGCTGTGCAGAAGCTTTTTAATTTGATGTTTGTTTTTGCTTTCCTTGGTTTTGCTTTTGGCATCAGATTCAAAAAATCATGGCCAAGACCTATGTCAAGAGGCTTATCTCATGTTTTTTTCTAGAAGTTTTGTGGTTTCAGGTCTTATGTTCAAGACTATTTTAAATTGACTTTTATATATGGTGTAAGTAAGATATTGGTCCAAGTTTCCAAAAAAACATATATTGAAGAGACTATCCTTTACTCCTTTTATATTATCTCCTTTGTGTGGGTTTATTTCTGAGTTTTCTATTCTGTTGTATAGATCTTATGTGTCTGTTTTTATGCCAGTACCATACTGTTTTAATTGCTATAGCTACATAATATAACTTGAAATCAGGGAGCAAGATTCTTCCAGCTTTGTTCTTTCTCAAGATTGCTTTGGCTATTTGGGGTCTTTATGGCTCCACACAAATTTTAGGATCGTTTGTTCTATTTTCTGTGGAAAAAGCCATTTGAATTTTGATAGAAATCACACTGAATCTGTGCATTTGGGGGGGGGTATTTTGGACATTTTAACAATATTAATTTTTCTAATCTGTGAGCACAGAATATCTTTCCATTTATTTGTGTCTTCAGTTTCTTTCATTAATGCTTTATAGTTCTCAGTATACAGGTCTTTTACCTTCTTGGTTAAATTTATTTGTAGGTATTTTATTCTTTTTGATGCCAGTGGGATTGTTTTCTTAATTTCTCTTTATGATAGTCTATTATTAGTGAATAGAAATGCAGATTCTTGTGTATTGATTTTGTATCCTACAACTTTACTGAATTCATTGATTCTAACAGTTTTTGATAGAATCTCTAGGGCTTTCTATATAATATAATGTCATCTGCAAATAGTGAGAGTTTTATTTCTTCCTTCCCAATTTGAATGCCTTTTCTTTCTTTTTCTTGCCTAACTGCTCTGGCTAGGACTTCGAATACTATGTTGAATAAAAGTGGTGAGAGTGCACATCCTTGTCTTATTTCTGATCTTAGAAGAAACTTTCAGCTTTTCACTGTTGAGCATAATGTTAGCTGTGGGCTTGTCATACATGTACTTCATTATGTTGAAGTACATTCCCTCTGTACTCACTTTGTTGAGAGTTTTGAATTTTGTCAAATGATTTTTCTGCACCTATTGAGATTATCGTATGATATTCATTTTTATTAATGTAGTATATCACATTGACTGATTTGCAGATATTGAACCATCCTTGCATCCCTGGATTAATCTCACTTATTCACGATATATTATCCTTTCAATGTATTGTGGAATTTGGTGTGATAATATTTTGTTGAGGATTTCTGCATTTATGTTCATCAGGGATATTGGCCTGTACTCTTCTAGTGGCATCCTTGGTTTTGGTACTAGGGTAATGCTAGCCTTGTAAAAAAAAAAAAAAAAACTGGTTTAGAATTCTATCCTCTTCTTTGGAAGACTATGAGAAAGATTGGTATTAATTCTTCTTTGAATGTTTGTTAGAATTCACCAGTGAAGCCATATGGTCCTGAATTTTTGTTTGTTGCCAAGTTTTTTCTTGCTCATTCAACTAGTGTGTTCACATTTTCCATTTCATCATGATTCAGTCTTGGTAGGTTGTATGTTTTTAGAAATTCATCCATTTCTTTAGGTTGTCCAATTGGTTGGTATAGAAATGTTCATAGTCTTTTATGATACTTTCTTGCTTTGGAATCAGTTATTACATTTCCTTTTTCATTTCCAATTTCACTTGAATCCTCTTTTTTATGGGTTGTATGGCTATTTTAACAATATTATTTTGTTGAGGATTTTCGCATCTGTGTTCATCAGAAATATTGGCCTATAGTTCTCTTTCTTATGCTCTTTACCTGGTTTTGGTGAGTAATGCTGGCCTCATGCAATAAATTTGGAAGTTTTCCTTCCATTTCCATTTTTTTGAATGGTTTGAAAAGAATAGATATTAACTATTCTTTATTTTATTTATTTTTTTTTTAAACTTTATAGTTTATTGTCAGGTTGGTTTCCATATAACACCCAGTGCTCTTCCCCACAAGTGACCTCCACCAAGACCATCACCCCGCTTTACCTTTTCCCCTTCCCCTTCCCCCCTCAGATTGTTTTCAGGATTCAAGAGTCTCTCGTGTTTTTTCTCCCTCCCTCTCCCTAACTCTTTTTCCTCCTT
>JAQQST010000871.1:0-14225 GCA_028646485.1 Cryptoprocta ferox
CAGCAATTTCCTACTCGACACATCCTCAAGGGCAAGGGAATCAAGAGCAAAATTGAACTATTGGGACTTCATCAAGATAAAAAGCTTCTGCACTGAAAGGGAAACAATCAAGAAAACTAATAGGCAACCGACAGAATGGGAAAAGATAGTTGCAAATGACCTATCGGATAAAGGGCTAGTATCCAAAATCTACAAGGAACTCACCAAACTCCACACCTGAAAAACAAATAATCTAATGAAGAAATGGGCAGAAGACATTAATAGACACTTCTCCAAAGAGGACATCCAGATGGCCAACAGGCACATGAAATGATGCTCAGCATCGCTCATCATCAGGGAAATACAAATCAAAACCACACTGGGATACCAGCTCACGCTGGTCCGAGTGGCTAAAATGAACAAATCAAGAGACTATAGATGCTGGTGTGGATGTGGAGAAACGGGCACCCTCCTATGCTGTTGGTGGGAATGTAAACTGGTGTAGCTGCTCTGGAAAACAGTGTGCGGTTTCCTCAAAAAACTATAATAGAACTCCCCTGTGATCCAGCAATAGCACTGCTGGGGATTTACCCAAGGGATATAGAAGTGCTGATGCATAGGGGCACATGGATCCCAATGTTCGTAGCGGCACTTTCAACAATAGCCAAAACATGGAAAGAGCCTAAATGTCCATCAACTGATGAATGGATAAAGAAGATGCGGTCTATATATACAATTGAATACTACATGGCAATGAGAAAGAACAAAATCTGGCCATCCAAAGTGGATGGACCTCGAGGGTGTCATGCTAAGAGGAATAAGTCAGGCGGAGAAAGACAGATACCATATGTTTTCACTCATAGGTCTAACAGGAGAAACTTAACAGAAGACCATGGGAAGGGGAAGGTGGGGGGGAAAGAGTTAGGGAGAGGGAGGGAGGCAAATCATGAGAGACTCTTGAATACTGAGAACAAACTGAGGGCTGAAGAGGGAGTGGGAAGGGGGAAGGGAGGTGACGGTCATGGAGGGGGACACTTTTAGGGAAGAGCACTGGGTGTTATATGGAAACCAATTTGCCGATAAAGTATAAATAAAAAAATAAAAATAAAATAAAATAATTTTAAAAATTCCAAAAAAAATAAAGGGAAAGAACAAATCAAATATAACATTTCAATTATAACAAATATAACAGGGGATAATTGGTCCTGCATGAGACTCACATGGGATGGAAAGAAAAATCATTTAAACATACCACCTTTTGTTTCCCTGTGATTCCTTCAGTGACTGACAGTCCAAGAAAGTGATCTCTTGCGGTGCAGTACAAACAAGTACAACCATTCTCAGATAAGGCAGCAGGATTTGAACTTCAGCAGAAACTATTTATCTGAAATCCTCTTCTTTTTCTACCTATGGGTGACCACAAGCAGAATTTTGATACGGTGCCTGTGTGGGAGTGGTTTGCAGCAAAGCCTACTGATGTCCTTTGGAAGATGTCAGCTCACAGTTGTAGGGAATGTTAGGGAAGGACAAAAGAAGCTCCCAGTGATTGGTCTGGGCTGTGCAAGGTCTCTACTAGAGAAGGCTGCAAGTGTCTTGAGCTCAGGTATTTGGATTCTTGGCCAGATCTCACAGAAGCTACCTAAGGCTGGAAACCTGAGCTCAGCAAGCCAGGTTAGAGACCTGGGTTAAGAGACTTCCAGGATTCTAGGGAGGAGGGTAATGGAAGTCTATTGTCCTCCCTGTGCATCAGTACCCAGGTGGCTGGTTGGCTGGCTGTCTTTCTGCTGCTGTTACAACCCAGGCTGTTGCTGGAGGGAAGCAGACTGAGGAGTTGTAGTATTCCAGGAACAGGCTTCTGGATACGTAGTTCAATGCTATAGTAAGGAAGACAGATCATGTCTGAGCGAGGACACATCTGAGGGAGCATCTAGGCTCGCATGGAGAGGCTGGAGGTGGCAGGCAAGAGTCATAGGTGGGTTTGGGACACTGGTGTTAGCAGTGGGATTTTCAGGAGTTATACATCCAGCTTGCACAGTGCAGACTCTGAAGGTTTCCCACTGGGGTTCCTGGTATCTATGGCTGTAACACTGTGAATGTTTCTGATATCAGAAGCAAAGCAATATAGAGATATCTTTGATAGTACTTGCATGGGAGACGACCTAGGAATCTTAGATGCTTAGGGTGTTTTTCTCTCTGCTAGTTAGCTGTCTCTCTCTTTATGGTCACTGTAGGTGCCCCGCTGGAGTCTTTGAAAGTTCCTCATGGTTTATAACTACTGACTCCCAAGCTAAGACAAAAAGAAACCTGATGGTGACACCCATGAAGAGGAAGTTATCCCAAGATAAACCTGAGATTACGTCTATAGCACCATTTTTTTTTTTTTTTTTACTAGAAAACATTTAGGATTGCCATGGCTTTTACATCACAAGACACATGGATGTGTTACGAAACAGAAGGATATTTTGCATGCAATTTAAGGATGAAAGAATGGCTTTCAGTGAAATTCTCATGTAATTCTTCTGTGTCATGTTGAAAAAAATCGAGTTGTTATTAAAGAAATACAGTAATGGTGGCTTTTGTATTTACCCATATACTTACTTTTCACAGTACTGTCTGACCACCTGGCTTCAAATTTGTCTTGTGTTTTTTTTTTTTTCCTTTAGTATGAAGCCCTACTTTTACCATTTGTTATATGGCATGGTACTAATACTATTTTATTAGTAAATCTCCTGATGACTGCTCCCATTTTTTAAAAATTAAAGTTCGTTGACATGCAGTCTTGGTTTCACGAGGAGACACCGGTGATTCATCTCTTACATATGACACCCAGTGTTTATCCCAACAAGTGCCCTCCTTAATGCCTGTCACCCATTTAACCCATCCCTCAATCTACCTCCCCTCCAGCAACTTTCAGTTCATTCTCTGTAATTCGGCTGCATATGAAATTCTTTTTTTTTTCAATTTTTTATTTAAATTTTTGTTGGTTAATATACAGTGCAATGTTGGTTTCAGTAATAGAATTCAGTGATTTATCACTTACATACAACTCCCAGTGCTCATCCCAACAAGTGTCCTCCTAAATGGTCATCACCAATCTAGCCCATCCCCCACCCACTTCCCTCCACCAACCCTCAGTGTGTTCTCTATCATTAAGAGTCTCTCTTGCTTTCCTCTCTCTGATTTTTTGTTTTCCCTTCCCCCTATGATCATCTGTTTTGTTTCCTAACTTCCATGTATGAGTGAAATCATATCATATTTGTCTTTCTCTTAGTCTGATTCGCTAATTTTGCTTAGCATAATACTGCAGCCCCAACCACATCTTTGCAAATGACAAGATTTCATTCTTTTTGGTGGCTTAATAATATTCCATTGTGTATAGATAAAACATGTTCTTTATCCATTCATCAGTCGATGGACATTTGGGCTCTTGATGTAGCTTGGCTATTGTTCATAGTGCTGCTGTAAATATTGGGTGCATGTACCTCCTTTGAATCTATATTTCTGTATACTTTGGGTAAATATGTAGTAGTGCAATTGCTGGATTGTAAGGCAGTTCTAATTTTAGTTTTTTGTGGAGCATCCATACTGTTTTTCAGAGTGTCAACACCACTTTGCCTTCCCACCAAACAGTGCAAGAGCTCTCCCCTTTCTCCACATCCTCATCAACATCTTTTGTTTACTGATTTGTTAATTTTAGCCATTCTGATAGGTGTGAGGTGATATCTCATCTTAGTTTTGATTTTCATTTCCCTAATGATGAGTGATGTAGAGCATTTTATCATGTGCCTGTTAGCCATCTGGGTGCCTTCTTTGGGAAAAAAAATGACTATTCATGTCTTCTCCCCAGTTCTTAACTGGGTTATTTGTTTTTTGGGTGTTGAGTTTGAGAAGTTCTTTATAGATTTTGGATGCTAACCTTTTATTCAATATGTTATTTGCACATATTTGTCCTCCCATTCTGTAGGCTGCCTGTTAGGGTTGTTGATGGTTTCCTTTACTGTGCAGAAGCTTTTTAACTTGAAGTCCCAATAGTTCACATTTGTGTTTGTTTCCCTTGCCTCAGGAGATATGATTAGTAAGAAATTACTGTGGCTGAAGTCAAAGAGGTTGCTGCCCATGTTCTCCTCTAGGATTTTGATGGTTTCCTGTCTCACAGTTGGGTCTTTCATCCATTTTGAATTTATTTTTGTGTAGGTGTAAGAAAGTGATCCAGGTTCAATCTTCTGCATGTCGCTGCCCAGTTTTCCCTGCACTGTTTGTGGAAGAGACTGTCTTTTTTCCATTGGACACTCTTTCCTGCTTTGTTGAAGATCAATTGGCCATATTGATGTGGGTCCAATACTGGGTTTTCTATTCTTTTCCACTGATCTATGTAGACCTGTGTTTGTGCCAGTACCATCCTGTCTTGATGATCAACAGCTTTGTAATACAGCTTAAAAGCTGCAATTCTAATGCCTCCACCTTTGCTTTTCTGTTTCAGGATTTCTTTGGCCATTCAGGGTCTTTTGTGGTTTCATACCAATTTTAGGATTGTTTGTTCTAGTGAAGAATGCTTGTGGTATATAGATAGGGATTGCACTCAATGTGTAGATTAATTTGGGTAGTATAGATATTTTAACAATATTTATTCTTCTAATTCATGAACTTGGAATGCTTTTCCATTTTCTTTGTGTGTCCTCTTCAGTTTCTTTCATTGAAGTGTTTTATAGGTTTCAGAGTACAGATCTTTTACCTCTTCCGTTAGGTTTATTCCTGGGTATCTTATTGTTTTTGGTGGAATTGCAAATAAAATCAATTTCTTCATTTAATTTTCTGCTGCTGCTTTATTTGTGTATAGAAATGAAACAGACTTCTGCACACTGATCTTATGTCCTGCAACTTTGTGGAATTCATGTATTAGTTCTAACAATTAAATGGTGGAGTCTAAGGTTTTCTACATTGTGTTATCAGGTAGTCTGTAAACAGTGAGTGTTTGACTTCTTTCTTGCCCATTTGGATGCCTTTTGTTTCTTTTTCTTGTGTGACTGCTGAAGCTAAGACTTCCAGTACTATGTTAAAGGGTAAGTAATAGAGTGGACATCCCTGTTTTGTTCCTGACCATGGACTAAAAGCTCTGTTTATCCTGTTTGAGGATGATCTTAGCTGTGAGTCTCTTCTATGTGGCCTTTATAATGTAGGGGTATGTTCCATCTATCCCTACTTCTTTGAGGGTTTCTATCAAGAAAATTTGCTGTATCTTGTCAAATGCTTTCACTACTTCTGTTGATAGGATCATCTAGTTTCATGCTTTCTCCTCCCCCCCTCCTCCCCCTCTCTTCCTCCTTCTCCTTCTTTCTCCTCGCTCTCTTCCTCCTCCTCCTCCTCCTCCTTCTCCTCCTCTTTCTTCTCCTCTTCCTATTTATTTATTTAAATTCAAGTTAGTCAACATACAGTGCAGTACCAGTTTCAGGAGTAAAACCCAGAGATTCATCACCCACAGACAACAGCCTCATCCCAACAAGTACTCTCCTTCCTCAGTGTTGATCACCCACTCATTAAAATGGTATATAACATTGATTGAGTTGCAAGTATTAAACCAGTTCTGCAGGCCAGAAATAAATCCCACCTGGTTGTGATGAATAATTCTTTTAATGTACTGTTCGATTTGATTTCCTAGTGTCTTGTTGAGAATTGTTGCACCCATTTTCATCAAGGATATTAGCCTGTAATTCTCCTTCGGAGTGGGGTCTTTGCCTAGTTTTGGAATCAAGGTAATGCTGGCCTCATAGAATGAGTTTGGAAGTTTTCTTCCATTTCTCTCTCTATTTCTTTCTTCCTCCCTCCTTTCCTTCTTTCTTTCTTTCTTTTTTCCTTTCCTTTTTCCTTTCCTTTTCCCTTCCCTAATGCCTCCACCTTTGCTTTTCTGTTTCAGGATTTCTTTGGCCATTCAGGGTCTTTCGTGGTTTCATACCAATTTTAGGACTGTTTGTTCTAGTGAACAACTAGAACAAAGTTCTAGTGAACAACTTCCCTCCCCTCCCCTCCCCTCCCCTCCCCTCCTTCCCTCCCTCCCCCCCTCCCCGTCCCTCCCTTCCTTCCTTCCTTCTTTCTCTTTCTTTCTCTCTTTCTCTCTTTCTCTTTGGAACAGTTTGAGAAGAATATGTATTAAGTGTTCTTTAAACATTTGGTAAAATCCCCCAGCGAAGCCATCTGGCCCTGGACTCTTATTTGCTGGGAGATTTTAAATAGCTGGTTCAGTTTCTTCACTCTTTTTGGGTCTGTTCAAATTTTCTATTTCTTCCTGTTTCAGTTTTGGTATTGTGTGAATGTCTGGGAATTTGTCCATTTCTTACAGATTGTCCAGTCTGTTGGCTATAACTTTTCATAGGATTTTCTAATAATTGTTTGTATTTATGTGTTGTTGGTTGTGATCTCTCCTCTTTCATTCATGGTTTTATCTGCTTGGATCCTTTCTCTTTTCTTTTTGAGAAAGGCTAGGTGTTTATCAATTTTATTAATTCTTTAAAAACAGCAGCTCTGAGTTTTGCAATCTGTTCTACTGTTTCTGTTTTTTTGTTGTTGTTGTTATGTCATTTATATCTGCTCCAATCCTTATTGTTTCCCTCCCTCTGCTGGCCAGGCTTCATTTGCTAGTCCTTTTCTAGCTCCTTTAGGTGCAAGGTTAGGCTGCTTATCTAGGACCTTCTTGCCTCTTGAGATAGACCTGAATTGAAATATATTTTTTCTTCTCAGGACTGCCTTTGCTGCAACCCGAAGGTTTTGGATTGTCATGTTTTCATTTTCATTTGTTTCAATATATATATATTTTTAACTTCTTATTTAATGTCTTGGCTGACCCATTCAGTCTTTAGTAGGATGTTCTTTGACCTCCATGTCCTTGTGGTCTTGCCAAAGCTTTTCTTGTGGTTGGCTTCAAGTTTCATAGTGTTGTGGTGAAAATGTGCAGGGTCTGTTCTCGATTTTTTGTACCTGTTGAGGGCTGATTTGTGACCCACTATGTGATCTATTCTGTAGAACATTTGTTCTTTTCATCTTGCTTTTCCATAGATGCCAACCTCTCTTGTTCAGCCTGTCTGTGTTTTAGTACTTCTTTCTTCATTTATACAAAGGCAGAAGGGATTTGTACAACAGCAGTGCACAGTTCTCTCATTAATTCTCTTGCATTTTTCATTCATAAACCTAGTCAGGTTGATTTGCATCATTTTGCAGTCTGGATTCTTCACTTCCAGCTGGCTGAATATACACTCAATCACCACATCATCTTCAAACACAAGGATTTCCATTACTTATTTTGTAACCCTAAGTTTTCCAAGCTCAAATTTACTTTGCTCATGTCCACCTTTTTCCCCCGCTAGGCATTCTGCAAATTTCATCTGTTTCAGTATTTTCTGTTTGTTGCTGAACCAATTACCCTGTTTTGCACGTTTTCTTAGGAAGAATCCCACGTCCATCTTGCTGTTCTCCTTGGAAGTCATTCCCTCGGATATAAAATTCTTGATTGATGGTTTTTCTTTTAATAGCCAAATAAGTCATCTTACTGGTTCCTTGCCTCTGAGGTTTATAATAAATTGGCCCCAAAGTTCACTTTTACATGAGAATTACTTTTCTCTTGCTGAGTTCAAGATTTTGTCTTTGATTTTCAACTGTTTGACTATATATTTCATCTTCATGTGTATGTCTTTATGTTCTTCCTACTTGGGAGTTTGTTCAGTTTCTTGGATGTGTTAGATTAAGGCCTTATATCAAATCTGAGAAGCTGTACGCCATTAATTTCTTCAAGTATTCTCACTGCTCACTTTCCATATCATTTCTTAAACTCCTGTCATGCATATGTTGACAGAATCAACTTTGGGAGTTAACGCTGGATGACGGCAAAGGTTCATAGCAAACAAGAAAATGCTGATTTAGGAAAAGGGCCACTAAAACTTAGATTCTTTCCACTCCCTAGGATTTATTTTTGTGTGGGGTGTTCAGTGACTCTTCTGTACTATTTTTAAGGCATTTTAAAAATGTTGTTTATTTTAACTTACCTATTAACTAGTGATTTAACATAGAGGTCAATTCAACTTTGGGACAAAAATATATATATAATACATGCTTAAATATATTGTATATAAACATAATTTATAAAAGTATATATTATTTTCTAAGTATTTGCAGGCTACCTCTGCGTGGGGTACCACTATCGTTAACTTAGATGTATGCTACTCTGCCTTAAAACTTACTTCCTTTTTGTGCTGAGCCAACAGAAACAAAACAACATAAGACACCACCCCTCCACACAAAAACAACAACAGAAAACAAAACCAACCGACCGACCGACCGACCGACCGACCAACCAACCAACCAACCAACCAACCAACCAACCAACCACATCCAGTCAGTTGTTGAAAGGAATTTATTCAAAGCACCCCCTTACAGATAAAATCATAGGGGTCTGCACTTGGCCTTAACTCTGTTTTTCTAGGTCAGAGTGCCCTACATTCTTGAAAGTAGACCCCAGCTACATAACATATTCATGTCTAGCATGACCAACACCCATATCCCAGATGAGCCTCAGACCAAGCCCCTTGAGAAACCTGCCACCTGTTGCTCTACCTGGCCAAGAGTAGACCACCAGGCTAACAGCTACAACCCTCTCACATCCTTCAAACCCCTTCAAAGGCCCAGCGTGACAGAAGCTCAGGCAGACATCTCTTTAGATGTCTGGTCACTCCCCTTCCTTGGAGACAGAATAAACTCTGTCTTGCTTGTTGCTCCACTCTTTGTGCAATGCTTTGCCACGTTGGTTACAGGCCACCCTAACCTTTTGGTGGTCTTTACATATGGGGACTGGCCATATCCCGCTCACGAGGATTTATCTCAGCTGGATATCCTTGTTGACTCATCTCACATAACTCAAAATTTTCATTTTCACGTGGCCCCTTTGAGACCCTGAGCATTGAGAACAATCACCAGCCGTTGACCAATCCCCATGGTGGGATTCAAGCCCTAGTACTGGGCTCAGTTTACAATCAATAAATTGACCATTGGAAGGATGCCTCCTCTGTTTCTTTGCACAGTTGTGGGGTGTGTGATCCCTTCCCCACACACAGACCCTTACATTTGGGGGAAAGCTCCTTTCTCTCAGTTTCAGCACTGGTCAGGGTTTCATCTTCTTCTTGGGATGCTGAATCTAGATGTCTCCCTTCAGGTTTTCCCCTTTGTTCCCCGTCCTCAAAATCTCCCCTCTCCTTTTCCTAGATATCTGGATTGGCAATACCTTGTCCACCCCTCCCTAGGACTTCCCTCTGGGATGCCTCCTTAAAAATCTCACCTTCCCCCCAAAAAAAAACACCCTCCAATTAGAACAAGATATTTGACCCAAATGTCTTATTTTCTACTGCAATACAACCTGTTCCCAGTATAAATTAGATGGCCAGGAAGTCTGGCTGGAGAATGGCTATCTTAACCACAATAGTCTTCTCTAACTGAGTTTGTATTGTCATCGCCTAGCTAAGTGGTCCGAGGTTTCTTATGTCAAAGCTTTCTTCAAGCTTCATGTTATCCTGACTGCTTTGCTGCCTGTGGTATGCTCCTTCTTTCCCTCCAAAAGACCCCTCTCCCTCTCCCAAGTTCTCCTGACTCAGACCTTGACCCTCCAGCCAGTCTCTGCCTTTCCACTCACCCACAGTTGATCCCTCCCTTGGCACCTCCACAGTGATCACCCCTTCCCCTCCATCCCTTCAAGACCCTTTGGCACCCCATCAACATTCCCCTTCACCTCTTGCCTCCACCTCCCCATCCTTCTCTCGCCCACCCTCATCCTGGCCACTCTTTCCAACCTCCCCATGCTCCTGCCACCCAGTTCCCTCTTTGAGATGTGGCTGGGGCAATGGGCATTGTTTGAGTCTATTTTCCCTTCTACTTGTCAGGTCTTTCTCATATAGAGCCTAAGATTGGCTCTTTCTCAACTGATCTCTCCAGGTTTACTAAAGAAGTTGGATATCTTTCCCTTTCTTAAGATTTATGGTGGAGAGATCTATATGTTATTCTCTCCACCTATATACCACCCCAGAGGAAAACAACAACGACGACGACGACGACGACGACAACAACAACAACAACAACAACAACAACGATTTGGTCCAAAGCTGCTGAATATGCTAATGACTTAAACCACAGACAGCCTGCACAATATGCTCCTGGAAATTCGGTGGCTCCCCTAGTTGAGACCCATTGGAATTACCAGTCCTCCTCTCCAGACAAGGTCAAGCACGACCACATCGTCACCTGGCTCACAGAAGGCACAAAATGAGCAGCTTCTAAAGAGGTCAGTGATGAAAAGTCAAAAGAGATTACCCAAAGATCAGATGAAAACCTTGCCCTTTTTCTTCCTCTCCTGTCTGAGGCTCTTTAAAAATTCACCACACTTGATTCTGAGGCTCACAAGGGAAAATAGATGTTGCTGTGCAGTTCACCTCCCAGTCAGCTCCAGACATTAGAAAGAAACTTCAAAAACTAGATAAAAGCCTCAGACTCCTCAATCTGAACTACTAGACCTGGTCTTCAAGGTTTTTAACAACAGAGAAGGGGACCACATAGGAAAAGAGACAAAGAGAGCAAAGGGATTGTACGTTTATCAGCTCCTGGCTACTGTCCTTAATGGAACTATTCAGGAAAAGTCTTCCCCAGCTTCCTGACCCAAAGGTTCAATAATTCCCCTCCCCCCACCAGAGAAGCTTGTTGCACCTGAGGTAAACCTGGTATAAACACTGTCCCAATAAAAAACTTCACCTCAAAACCCCTTGCCTTGTCTGTAAGCAGATTGGCCACTGGAAGAGAGATGCCCCACCTCCAAAGAAGGAGGCGGGGAGGGCGGGACACGCCTGCCAAAATCTGTCTTTGGGGCCCAAATGAGGGGGATTAGCTGTATCCCCAGTGCTGGATCTCTAGGGACTTCTTCAGGACAGACTGATATATCCCATACATCCCAGGATTGGCAAAGACTCCCATGCATGTGACCTCCATGGCTGAAACGAGGGTAACTGTCTCCCTGAACTTTCGGGACCCTCTTTTCCCTTCCCCGTCTCTTGTCGGCGTTGATAGCATTCCTTCTCAACCCTCAGCTCCCCTGCTCTTGTTATCTGCCCTGGGAGGTCAGATATTTAGCCAATCCTTTCTTGTTCTGCTACACTTTCCCATCTCCCGTCCTAAGATGAGACATCATGACCAAACTAGCAACTCACCTTCATCTGCAACCCATAATCCCCAATCAAATTATTGGGGCTCCTTACTGAACCACATACCCTGCTTCCACTTCACTCTCTCCATTTATGACTTTAGTTCCCTCATTTGTATAGAACGCCTCCAAGCCAAGTAAGCCTACTCACCTCACCTCCACCATATGCCTCAAGGATCCTACCTTCTTCCTTTCTAAAGCCCAATAGCCCCTCAAACCTGAGGTCTTGTGAGACTTACAACCACTCATTTCCAAATTCCTTACCTCAAATAAGTTAAGACCTACTAACTCCCCTTCAATACTCCAATCTTTCCAGGTCAAAAAGCCAGCTGGTTCATGTAGACTAGTTGAAGATCTCAAAGTTATCAACGTGGCAGTCGTCCTGTCCACCACATCCTCCCTAATCCATGCACCCTTCTCTCCACCATTCCACCCTTCACCCTGTACTTCACTGTCTTCAATATTAAGGATGTGTTTTACACTATTCCCATCTTCCCAGAATTCCAAGACCTTTTTGCCTTTACCTGGACGGACCCTGACACCAGACACCCAACACACATGACTGTTAATATGGGCATTTCCCCTACAGGGTTTTAGGGACAGCCCCACCTCTTTGGACAGGCTCTAGCATCAGATCTCTCTAACCTCTCCCTTCCAATAGTGCCCTTATTCAATATCTAGATGACCTTCTATGCTGTTGCCCTTCTTTGCCCACTTTTATTCCTGACACTATCATTCTCCCCATCTTCCTAAACAACAAAGTTGTGGAGTCTTCCTCTCTAAAGCCCAACTTAATCAAGAATCTCTCACATACCCAAGACTTTTGCTTACACTGGGACAATAGGGTGAATGCCTCACAACAAAAGCAACTCACCTTTAATTTATAGCCCCCCATCATCCAAGAAGGAACTTCATACCTTCAGTTACTTGAGAATCTGGATCCTGAACTATGGCTTCAGAGCCAAACCGCTCCATGAGGCCCTTCAACGTCCTGAACATGAACCTCTAGATTGGCTTTCTCCCTCCCTCACAGACTTTCAAACCTTAAACCAAGCCCTCCTCCAGCCTCCAGCTCTGGCCCTTCCCAATCTTCAAAATAATTTTCTCCTATACAAAACATGGGAGGAATAGTTCTAGAACTATTGGGATGAAAATATGGACCAGACTTGAAAATGCTGGGTTTTCTCTAAAAAAAAAATTAGGTAATACAGCCAAAGCATGGCCCCCATACCTCTGGGCCTTAGCAGCCATGGCCCTATTTACTTAGGAGGCTAACAAACTCACATATGGACATCATGCAGATGTCATTTCCCCCCACAAAGTTCCAGATATCCTCAACAGCAATGCCTATCACTTTCTTGCAAGCGCCCAGGCTCACACAATAACAAGCAGTTCTTCTGTGGACCTCAGACATCACCATTCTAATACCCTAAATCCTGTCACCCTTCTCCCTACAACAGAGCCAGTAGAACATTCGTGCCTGGAGATCCAAGAATACTCCTGGGCAATCTGAATCCATCTGACACACCTTCCCCTTTCAGACCCAGAACATTCATGGTTTATAGATGAGAGCAGTTGAATATCAAATGAAGAAAAAAGGCAGGATGTGCAATTACCACAACCACACAAATCATAGAGAGTTTACCCCTACCACCAGGAACAGCCACAACAGAAATCAGAGCTCATCACCCTCACCAAAGCTCGTATCTTCAGCAAGGATAAAAGACTCAACATTTGCACTGGCTCTAAGTACACCTTCCACATCCTGCACTCCCACGCAACCATAGGGGAAGAAAGGAGGCTGCTCAAGAATCCTTTATCTAGCAAGCCTGCCATTCAGAATAGAAGGAGAGATAAAGGTTTTCCCAAACAAACAAAACTTTAAGGAATTCATCACCACTAAACCATCCCTACAAGAAATCCTAAGGGGGACTCTATAAGGGAAATGTTGCAAGAAACACAAGGTACCAGAGACACCACTACAAGCATGAATCCTACACAGAACGCAATGACTCTAAACCCATATCTTTCAATAATAAAACTGAATGCAAATGGACTAAATACTCTAATCAAACGACATAGGGTAACAGAATGGATAAAAAAAAAAAAACAAAACCAAGATCCATCTATTTGCTGTCTACAAGAGACCCATTTTAGACCTGAGGACACCTTCAGATTGAAAGTGAGGGGATGCAGAAATATCTACCATGCTACTGGAAGTCAGTAGAAACCTGGAGTAGCCATAGTTATACCCGACAAATTGGGCTTTAAGGTTAACGCACTAACAAGAGATGAAGAGGGGCAGTACATAATAATGACAGGGTCCATCCATCAGAAAGAGCTAACAATTATAAATGTTTACACACTGAATTCAGAAGCACCCAAATACATAAAACAGTTAATCACAAACATAAATAACCCTGTTGATAAGAATGTGCCAATTGCATGGGACTTTAATACTCCACTTACAGCAGTGGATAGATCAACTAGAAAGAAAAGCACTAAAGAAACAATGGACCTGAACGACACATTGGACCAGATGGATTTGACAGATATATTTAGAACTCTACATCCTGAGGCTATGGAATTTACTTTCTTCTCGAGTGCACATGGTGCATTCTCCAGGATAGATCACATACTGGGTCATAAAGCAGCCCTCAATAAATACAAAAGAATTGAGATCATACCATGCACACTTTCAGATCACAATGCTATGAAACTTGAAATCAATCACAGGAAAACGTCTGGAACCTCCAAAATTATGGAAGTTAAAGGACACCCTATTAAAGAACAAATGGATCAATCAGGCAATTAGAGATATACGGAAATTTAATCAAGCCATTAAAAAATATATGGAAACAAATGAAAATGAAAATACAACAATCCAAATTCTTTGGGATGCAGCAAAGGCAGTCCTTAGAGGAAAATACATTGCAATCCAGGCCAATTTCAAGAACTAGAAAAACCGAAAATACAAAATCTAATGGCTCACTAAAGGAAGTAGAAGCAGAGCAGCAAGAACACC
>JAQQST010000872.1:0-14220 GCA_028646485.1 Cryptoprocta ferox
CTTCTTCGAGGAACTCAGGGAAGAGCTGCGGGGTGCTCCTGCTGTGACCCCCACCAGCTCTGCTGCAGGACCAGACGTCCCCAGTGCTGCAGCATCTCCCTCAACTCCGAAGAAGAGCAGGGACCGAGTGCAAGTGATAGAATTTCACAGCAGAAATAAAAAAAGGAAAGAGAAGCCGGATCTAGATGAGAACACACAGGTAACGAGTTGGTTAGTTTAAATGTTATGTGTTGAACACCCCGACCTTGCAGTTTTAGAGAAGTATCTTTTTGGTTCTTTGTTAAAATTCTTATTTATTTACGTAATTCCCGGGGCGCCTGGGTGGCTCAGTCGGTTGAGCGTCTGGCTTCGGCTCATGTCATGATCTCATGGTTCGAGGGTTCGAGCCCTGTGTCAGGCTCTGCACTGACAGCTCAGAGCCTGGAGCCTGTCTTCAGATTCTGCGTCTCCCTCTCTCTCTGACCCTCCCCTGCTCACGCTGTCTCTCTCTCACTCTCTCTCTCTCAAAAATAAATAAAAAAACAGAAAACAACTATATTTATGTAATCCCCACACCCATCATGGAGCTTGAACTCATGACCTCGCGATCAAGAGTTGCATGCTCTTCCGACAGAGCCAGCCAGGTGCCCCTAGACGAATACTTTTACAGACTGTGTCAGAGGTCCCAGAACAACCCTTAGGCTTGAGGATTGACTAAAAGCACTCACAGGACTCAGGACTCAGCATATAGTCATCATCACGGTTACAAATGATTACAGCAAAGGGAGTTTTACAGAGTAAAACTAGCAAAGGGAAAAGGTGCACGGGCCAAGTCTGACGGAAACCAGGTGCAGGTGTCCAAATGTCCCCACCCAGTGGACTTGCGTGGGGTGTGTTTAGTCCCCCTCCGCCCCCCCGCCGTGACTTGTGACAGCAGCAGGTGGGAAGTGTTGCCGACCAGGGAAGCTCACTCCAGCCTGGGTGTCCAGGGTTTTTACTGGGGGGTCGGTCATGTAGACATACAGACTGACCTTAGTTATTGAAGCTCTTAGACCCCCCGAAAACAAGTAGGTATTCCCCATAAATCCCACTGTTAGTATAAACTATCGGGGTGGACCTGTCGTGGCTTGGCTCAAGGACTGGGGGATGCAAAAACACTCTTCTCTGACAGTATTCCAACTGGTCAGCTCCCCGCAGCTGACGAATCTTTCGAAAACAAGACTTTCTGAGGAATCTGCAGAGTTTAACAAACGCAAGCCTGCCGAGTTGACTCACATGCCTCGGGCTTTTCTGCCTGATGGTGCGCTGAGAAAATGGAGGCATTTGGCAACTATTTCTGGCTGCTGTTTTAGGCACTGGTTATAGCATTGAACAAAATTAGAGAAAACCGCTCTGTCTCAAAGAACTTCCCTTCTGACGGAAAGCAATGTGAGTTCACTGAGCAGTAATCTCAGATGGAATTTGGAAGTCTCACCCAAAATTCAGTCCAGGAGAGAGGTATGGCTGCTGATACCCAGCTTTTCCCACAAGGATAGCGTTATGGTTTGGTCAAATTCATTGCAGAAATTCAGGTATTCTGTTTGTCGCCTTCCTCACGTCCTGGAAACGTCTGTCTGTCCTAAGAGGAAAAGGGGATTGTATTTGTTCCTAGGGCTGCCATGCAGAGAGTTATTCTCTCATAGTTCTACAGACCAGAAGGCCAAAATCAAGGTGTTGGCTGCCTGGGCACCTTTCCCTCTGAAAGGGAATCCTTCCTTGCTTCTTCCAGCTTCTGGTGGCTCTTAAGTGTTCATTGGCCTGGGGCCGCATCACCCTAAACTCTGCTTCTCTCTGCACATGGCCTTCTTCTCTGTATGTCTGAGTCTCAGATCTCCCTCTGCCTTTCTCTTCGAAGGACAGCTGTCATTAGAATTAGGGCCCACCCGAAATCTAGGATGGGTCTTATCATGAATCCTTAATTATGCTGCAAAGACCCTTTGCCCCCAGTAAGATCCGTTCATTGATTCTGGGGATTTAGAACACAGACATGTCTTTTTGGAGACCACAGTTCAACCCACTACAGAGATAGGCTTGTATGGTTCTTGGCGAACATGTGTGAGCATGCGCCGGTGTCCAGTGCTCACCACATCTTTTTTATGGTTTAAAGACCATCTGTGTAATCTTTCCTAGAATTCAGGTAGCACTTCATGTCACAATCCTCACCAGGATCTCTTCCTCAAAGATCAGTAGTGCTTTTGGTAATCATCTACCTTTATTTTAGGATTCTCGGTCAGTTCCCAACTCATACTCCAAATGCTGGGGCACTGGGAACTGTTAGAGGTGGGCTAGGAAATGGATTCCCATGGTCCTTCAGCCAGCCAGCCAGCCAGCCAGTGCTCCCAAGCCGACCAGCCCCGGAAGCTTACAAGGGACCAGTATCACCATGCTGTTCCCCAGTCCGCCGTACAAATATTAGTATTTTCTGTGTGTGCCGCACAGTGAGGAAGGTTGGGAAACAGTGCTTTGCAGTATATATAATTCTGCATTTGGAGAGTTTAACAAAGCATCTTGAATACCCTCCCTCATTTCCTCAGGTGTCTCAGTCTTTTGTTTCCTCTTACCCTGCTTGTGTTCTTTCTAGAATGGAAAGTTTTCTAGTAGAAAGGACAAAAAAGTTAACATTGAATGAATGCATTTTTCTGTCTCTTAATAATAGATCATCTGCAGTGGACTGTTGGATTCTTTTTCTTCCTGTTCCGACTGATCCCTTTTTCATTGTAGTTGGCTTTTCTCATGAACCTCAGCTAGTTCGACATTTTGGACTTCCTGACCCTAATGAAATTTCTCAGTCGTCCTCGGCCGATCTGCCCTTTTCTCCTTTTTAAAATTGATCCTTTGAATTTTTTTATGTTTATTTAATTTTGAGAGAGAGAGAGAGAGAGAGAGAGAGAGAGAGAGAGAGAGTGAGCGAGTGCTGGGGAAAGGGCAGAGAGAGAGGGAGACACAAAATCTGAACAGTGTCCAGGCCCTGAGCTGTCAGCACAGAGGCCGATGCGGGGCTCAAACTCACGAACCGCAAGGTCATGACCTGAGCTGAAGTCGGATGCTTAACCAAACTGAGCCACCCAGGTGCCCCTAAAATTGATTCTTTGGAAACATGAATGTGTCTGGCTAAGGGGACAGAATATGAACACAATAAAAACACATATGCCTGTAAAAAGACTTCAGGCTGTTTGGCATTGCAACATGTAAATAAATACTAACAAATATAACACTAGTTATTAATGGCATATCCTGGGTCCAGGCAATGCCAGGTAAGGAATAGTCGGTCAGTTGGGAGTAATTAAGATACGTGATGCTATGCTAAGAGTTTGTAGAACATGAAAAGATATGTGTGATATCTGGTAAAAGATAGCTGTGACCCTGCTCTCTCAGAGCTTGCAGGTCATGGTAGGACAGTTCAAACAGAAGGACTCAGCAAAGAAATATAATACAGTAATGATAGCCTGCATGGGGTCAGCCGGTCACCTTGGGGGGATATTCGAGAGGTACTAACCAGTTAGAGAAGCCAGCTGGCCCTGCCTGAACCCAGGACGTGATCGTCTTTCCCTAGAACTTAGGCTAATGCCATAACTACTGTGATTGAACTGCATCGTGTGTTGAAACAGGTTTTCGTGGTGTGGTGTGGTGTGGTGTGGAAATACATACACATGTGTACGCGTGGTGTGTTTCTAGTTATGTTTTCTCTGTCCCCTGTTTCTAGCACAGAAACCCCTATAACCTTTGGAATTTCCTATGCGACAAGAGCAGTAACGGTGTGTTTTGTAATGAGCGAGTTGGCAAGGCTGTAAAGATGGGACGGGCCGCCAGGTGAACCCACCACTTGCCAAGAGGTTTGGAACGTTCAGTCCAGTCTCCCTGACGTCTGGGGAGAGGTAAAGGGCTGGAGGTTGAATTTATCGCCTATGGTCAGTGATTTAATCCATCGTACTTACCCCCAGTGAAGCCTCTGTAAACCCAGGAGGGCTCGGAAAGCTGGTGGGTTGGTGACCACGTGGAGGTGCTTGGCGAGTGACACTCTCAGAGAGGACGTGCGAGTGCCTTGTCCTGTCCCACCGGCCTTACCCTGCACGTCTCCCCCATCTGACTGTTCGGACTTACATCCTTTCATATAAACGAGCAATCTAGTCAGTTAGACGGGTTTCCTCAGTTCTGTGAGCCGCTCTAGCAGATTCGTCAAACCCAAGGAAGGGGTCGTGGGGACTTCTAACCTGTGGGTGGCCGGTCCTAAGTGCACGTAACAACCTGTTGCAGCATGTGAAATGAGGGGCAGTCTTGTAGGACTGAGCCCTTCAGCTGCGCGATGTGGTGCTGTCTCGAGGTAGACAGCGTGAGGATTGAGTTGGATTGTACCTGGTACGGGAGGGTTGCTTGTTGGCCGTGTGGGGAAACCCTCCCCACTGCTGTCACCCCTTTCAGTGGGTTAATCAGGGAACTTGGCCACCATTGATATGACATTTTACCCATCCCAGATGTCTAACCTACAGAGGAACTTCCTAATCATATCCCTCTTGTAAAGCAGTGACTATAGAAGTAGTTTAACGGGAAATAGTAGTAAAAGATCACTTACGTACTTATTTATTCCACACATAATCTGGGTGCCTCCTGTTTGTCAGGCTGGGGAGGTCCAACAGTGAACGAGAGAGAGTCCTCTGCCCTCATGGAGTGTACTCTCCATTGGCGAGATCACGCAAACCCCAGGTAAATTAATAATATAATTAAAAAGTTATAAACCAGGGCGCGTGGGTGGTTCAGTCGGTTAAGCATCCAACTTCGGCTCAGGTCATGATCTTGCAGTTCATGTGTTCAAGCCCCATGTCAGGCTCTGCGCTGACAGCTCGGAACCTGGAGGCTGCTTCCAATTCTGTGTTTCCCTCTCTCTCTGCCCCTCCCCTTCTCTTTCTCTCTCTCTCTCAAAAATAAATAAACATTTAAATAAATAAATAAATAAATAAATAAATAAATAAATAAAAAGTTATAAACCTCCTGAAGGACAGAACTAGGCAGAACCTCCTTTCGGTAGATTGGGCGGGGGGGTCTCAGGAGAAGCTGACAAGGCTGTGCCGGAGCTCGTCAGAGAAGAGAGCCAGAAGACTAACGCACGTGGAGAGTACACAGCACTGGCAACGCCCGGACGCGTGAGAAGGCCTACTATGTTCCGGAAGCCGGAAGCCTAGTGCGGTAGGAGAGGGGAGTGGTGTGAGCTGCGGTGGAGGCACAGGCCAAGGCCAGCCCTCGCCAGGTCTTGCAGGCAGCGGTAAGGCCTTTGGCGTTCAGTTTAAAGTATGTGGGAAGTCACCGGCGAGTTTTAAGGGCATGAGGTGATCTGAGTTGAAACATCCCTCAGGCCTCTGCGTGGTAACTCGATTATAGGCGAGCAGTGGCCAGAGGCCTGCAGGGGCCGAGTCAGGAGTTCACAGGGCTTCCGGGTCAGGACGGGTGGCCTGACTTGGGATATGAGGAATGAGTGCGTGAACCACTCTTGAGCAGGTGCGAGGCTGCCTGTGAGGAAAGATCTTGAGAAGTGAAAGCGTCAGGTGTGGCTGAAAATGATCCATGTGTTGTTTGGCTCACAGGGATATGTCTCACCAGTGTTTTTTCCACCCTTAGCATCGGCCCCTGCCCTGAACCTTAGCCTCCCTTGTGGCCTCCGTAGAAAAGGGGTCAGAAAGACAGAACAGAAATAATAGAACAGTGGACTCTAGATCAGAAGGGGCTGTTCTCTCCTGTGGCCTGGACCCAGGTGCATGTGGACTGTTATTGAGCATCTAGCAAATGACTCATAATAACCAAGATTCACTGGTGCTTACTACGTACCACAAGTGCTTGCTTCTGCTCACTAATTCGTCATCTCCCTGAATCCTCACAATCCATGCGCCCTGTCTGCATGTTACAGAGGAAATTGATGCCTAGAGGGATGAAGATATTTGCCTGCATTTAAACAGTCGGCCGTCCCATACCTACAATCTCAGAACCCCGGAGCTTTGAAAGTCACGGTTACCTGTTTTATTTTAAAGTCTGATGCAGATAGATTTATTTGGCAGCAAAACCTGACCTGAACTCAGATGAGGCTTCGGAATTATTTTTGTTGGTCGCATTTGGCATGAATATTCATAGATTCTGCTGCAGAAATGTGAACGTGCTTAATGGATTATGAGTTGCTGTCTTGGCCCCCACTGGAAATGATGTATAGTATTCAGTATATTCACGGTATTACTTTTCTAAAGCGTGAAAACGTCTTTCTTTTCTTTTTTTAAAATTTTTTTAATGTTTATTTAATTTTGAGAGAGACTGACAGCAGGAGTGGGGGAGGAGCAGAGAGAGAGACACAGAATCTGGAGCAGCTCCAGGCTCTGAGCGGTCAACACAGAGCCCGATACGGGGCTCAAACCCACGAACCTCAAGACCATGACCTGAGCTGAAGTTGGCCGCTTAACCGACTGAGCCCCCCAGGCGCCCCAGAAAACGTCTTTATTTTCTAAGGATTCCACACAGAGGATTATGGATGTAAAGTACCAGGGCTCAGGGTCAGACCCCAGGGTTTCTGGCCGTGTGAAAGCTGTGTTACCTAACTGCCACGCCAGAAAGAGAACACAGGTCAGGTTAGGCTCTTTGTCCTTTGAGTAAACAAGTGCACTGCCCACCAGCATCTTCACTAGAAAGATCCCCAAGTTATTGCTCCAGGTTCTTACTGCCCTCATAATCTCTGTACTATACAGATCACTCCCTAGGACTCAATGCTGGACTTCTCTGCACTCCAGGGCGCCCTTGCACTTTGTTCCACACCCCTGTTCTTTGGGAGATCCGTGTCAGATAGGTGTAAGGAAGACAGTCATGTAGTTGAAGTAATTTATCCTTGAGAAGATAGGAATACATTTCCTCATGTTCTTAGAACTGCTTGCATTTTAATTAGATGTGATTATATTTTTGTAAATACAGTTATACACATATATACTGTATACTGTACAGTATATAGATATAGTTTGTAAATATATATATTTATACTTTTTTAAGGAGGCTCCACACCCAGCGTGGAGCTTGAACTCACGACCATGGGATCAAGACCTGAGCCAAGATTGAGAGTTGGACGTTTCACTGACTAATCACCCAGGCGCCCCAGAACTGCCTGCATTTTAAAACCAGAGTGTTTGTTTCCCCAACTGCTCTCTGGTTGGACAGAGGTCGGACAGTGTAACTGATAGAATAAAAGAATCTCCCCAGTGCAGGAGAAAGTACCGGTGGTCAGCACGTCAACCCGCGGATGAGTTCACTGAGCCTGGGGGAGGGGGACTGCGGGCCTTCACCCGTCGCCCCCACGCAGTTCTCCCAAACTGTTTCTTCTTTTCACAGCGTTCTTCTTTCTTCATAACCCTAACGTGCAAGTTCTCAAAATCTGCAGACATTTCTCTTTCCTGTGTGTGGGACAGTAAGGCTTTACTTGTCAAGATAGATTAGGCTGTGGTTTAATAGCACAGTCCCTCCGTCCCAGTGGTTCAAAGGCAAAAGTTAATTATTTTTATACGTCCATTGGGATTGGCAAGGACAGACCGCCCTGCTCCACACCATCCTCAGCTAGGGACCCAGGATAATAGGGGCTCCACCATCTGGAAGGTTCTTAGTTGCTTTGGTGAAGAAGGGAAGTCAATGGATGGCTGGTGGAGGCTCCATGTGGAAGTGGCACACTTTCTTTCTGCTCACACTTCTTTGGCCACAGGAAGTCATGTGGCCCGTCTAACTTCAGGCGGGCAGCGAGGCCTCAAAGCAGAGGCGGAGCCAGTATTGCCCTCAGGTGCTGTGCCTCCTACTGCAGTGGGTACAAGGGGAAAGCAAACGGAAAACCACCGATTGTTTCTAAAAAAAATTTTTTTTTGCATTTATTTATTTTTGAGAGACAGAGTGAGACAGAGCATGAGCAGGGGAGGGGCGGAGAGAGAGGGAGACACAGGATCCGAAGCAGGCTCCAGGCCCTGAGCCGTCAGCACAGAGCCCGACACGGGGCTTGAACCCACGAACAGTGAGATCATGACCTGAGAGAAGTCAAAGGCACTTAACCAACGAAGCCACCCAGGTGCCCGTAACCACTGTTTGTTTCTAAATCAGGCAATACATTACGAATAATGTGCTGAAGTGGCTTTGAAGCTATGAATAAAAGTTAGATATTGGTGAGGTCATGCCTGTAGACTCAGCATCGTAAAATAATTAGCCAAGAATTATTTTCCAAATGTTTACTTTTATTGTAAATAAGGATCTAGGCGGGGGTGCCTGGGTGGCTCAGTCATGTGTTTGACTTCTGCTTGGGTCATGATCTCACAGTTCATGGGTTCAAGCCCTGTATCAGTCTCTCTGCTGTCAACGTGGAGCCCGCTTTGGATTCTCTGTCCCCCTTGCTCTGTGCCCCTCCCCCGCTCATGCTCTTTCTCTCTCAAAAATAAATAAGCATTAAAAAAAATTTTTTTTAATAAAAATAAATAAATGAGCATCTAGAATCCAGACCTTTTCTCAAACATGTCAACGGCTACAAAACTGAGATGTTTCTAGAGACATGTTGACATGGGACTTTGGAACAGCAGGATCATCTCTGTGAGGCCAGGCCTGCCACTCAGGTCTCCACAGCCCCTCGGCCCAGGGGTCCCCACAGCCAGGATGAACCGAGGCCTGCATGCAAGGACTGGGTCATCTGTGGGGCTGCCGTTGGGGGAAGCAGGGACATCAGAATCCGTGCCTCTGTCCTCTGTGGGCCAGTTTCTCCACCAGCCCCAGGGGTTCTAGCCCCACGGTGACTGTAGCAGACGCAGGTGACCAAGAATTTTGTTACAGCACTTCCTTCCTCATGCTGATCTTCCAGTCACAGCTCGGTCCAGGGCATCTGTGACATTTTCAGTAGTGCTGGAAATCTGATGTTCCTGAAAGAAATTTTCAACTTGAAAGCGTTTAGTTAGCCATTACTTGATTGGATGGATGGGACAGAAGAAGAAAGAGAAAGAACTAGTTAAATACTTAGAAATGGAGGTAAATGTTTCATTGGATTTTGGAGATCTGTGAACAGCATACAGTTTTTCTTTTTTTCTTTTTAAATTTTATCTTAGAGCGTGCATGGGGTAGAGGATCAGGGCCGGGAGAGAGACAGAGGGAGGCAGAATCCCAAGCAGGCTCCATGCTCAGCGCAGAGCCTGACATGGGGCTTGATCTCATGACCCTGGGATCATGACCTGAGACAGGAGTCAGACACTCAACTGACTGAGCCACCCAGGCGCCCCTACAGTTTTTCTTTTTAACATATAATTTGTATTTGAGGATCTGGATGGTCCTGAAATCATTAAGATTTACGCCATTTGTTTTTCAAAGTGGTATTAGTGTTCATCATATTTAGTAGATTAGATGCGCATGCCAACGGAAACGAGTTTTTAACTTCAAGGTAAATGTAGAATTTTTTCCAGTCGTGGAACAGGAAGTAAGACTTTTTGGGATAAATGAATGGAGGTGCCTGGTGTCCTTAATTAAGGCATTTGATTCTGTGAAATACATGATTGAAGAAGATCGTAAGCATAATGAAATCAGGAATCTTGATAAAGTAACATGGGAGGTGCATTTATTGTGACCGGGAATGCAGAACGAGGCCGCATGCTTCAAGCATCCTCGGCAGTGCCGTGTTCTGTCTGTCACCATCTGTACGCGGGCCCTCGAGAGCCGTGTGCGGTGTGACAGCGGGTGAGCAGGCGTGTGGTGCCCGCCAGGAGGCTGTTACTTCTCAGCATTGGCCACGTCTTCCTGTTTATGGACCTTGCTAACGTTCACCACTGCACACTCGATCCGCTTTCAGGGTAAGAACCCCTCTGTGAGCTCAGTACGTGGCCTCGTGGAGACAGAGGCTGTCACCTGTGGAAACAGTCACTGACTGACCCACACGTCCCAAACACAGGGCAGTGGGGGGCGGGGGGAGAACAGGATGAGCTGAAATACAAACAGCTCCCGTTTGGGGAAGGAGAAACCAGAGACTGGTAGATTGCAGTGTTTCCCCTCAGCACCCCTCAGCATGGTGTGGGGTAAGGCACCGAGCTGGCCCAGCACAGACCCCCCCGTCCCCCAGTCCCCACTTGGCAGGTGGTCCCATCCTGGGAGCAGAGCCACCGGCCGGCCCTCCACCTCTCTTCACCATTGTCCTGTGAGGGGCAAGGGTGCCTTTTCTTTTTTAGAGCTTGCTTCCTGTTGGTCCAGATCTGGCGGCCGGAGTTGAGTAGTGACCGCTCTTGTTAACCAGATGTGACAGTACCTTTCCTTAAAATCTCAAGCTTCTGGTCAGTTCTGTGGGTCAGTAACCATAGCTAGTGGATCTATCGATGTAGAGAGTCACATGCTTTAAAGGCATTTGCAGTATCATTATTTTCTGTTGGGAAGTACTAGCCATTCTAGAAATCTGGTGTTCCTGAAAGAAATATTCAAGTCAAAAGAGTTTTGTTAGTCATTATCTGAATGGTTGGACAGGAAGAAGAAAGGAGAGAACGAATTATTCAAATACAATGTTACCCTGCAGAATTTCTGCTCAGACACCCTTTTTAGCCCTCACACCAAACAGAGTCGTGCACATGCAGTTTGTGAGACACACCCATTGGTCTCTCTCATCTTTTTTACTTTCGTATTTAAAAAAAAAATTTCTCATCCTGGGGCACCTGGGTGGCTCAGTCAGTTAAAATCTGACTTCAGCTCAGGTCATGATCTCACAGTTTGTGAGTTTGAGCCCCGCATCGGGGCTCTGTGCTGATGGCTCAGAGCCTGGAGCTGCTTCGGAATCTGTCTCCCTCTCTCCCTGCCCCTCCCACACTTGCACTCTGTCTCTCTTTCTCTCAAAAATAAATAAACTTTAAAAATTTCTCATCCTTTCTTAAGCTTTGAGACCTCAAAAAAATTTTTTTTCTTCCTTTAACTGGTAATTAGGCTTTTGTGCAACATGCTTGTGTTCTTTTTTGGTATGTAGACATATGGACCAGTTTCAGGGCTTTTTAAAACATGACTACTCTGGGGGCGCCTGGGAGGCTCAGTAGGTTGAGCGTCTAGCTGTTGATCTCTGCTCAGATCATGATCTGCCGGTGTGTGGGTTCAAGCCCCGCATCCGAGCCTGCTTGGGATTCTCTCTCTGCCTCTCCCCTGCTGATGCACACACATATGTGAACTCTCTCAAAATAAATAAACTAAAAAACAAAAAAACAGGACTACTCTGTTGGTGACAAATACTCTTAACAATACAGTTAACAGATGATCTTAGTAAGAATTTTTTTTCTTTTCAGACCAAAACTAATATCCTTGAGAAAGATGTGGAGAGACAAGAATTTAACTTAGAGAAGGTATGTGTTTTGAAACTGTTAATCTTTTCAGCTTCATAAAATCAGAATATATATATATATATATATGCTTACACGTCCAGTGGTTGAGTAAGTGGTTAAGCAAATTCACCTTCTCTTGGTGAATATTAGGCTGTCACTTAAAACCCAAGGGCTTGTGACCACAATGCCAAGTAAGTAAGAAAAGCTGGCGATGTGTGTTTCTGTAGTTGAAACTAGGTTTTTAAAATGCATGAGAAAGGAGACAGGAGGAAGGAATTCAGCTGCTAAGGGTGGGCATTGGTGACTTTTTCCTCCTCCTCTGCAGTGTCTTTAAACAAATGAGCAAACACAGATCTGCATTTGAAACTGCTATGATGACTGGTTTCTCACTGTGAGAGTGTTTGGAGAGGCACTTTTAAGTGGAAACTCAGAGAGCATCTCTGCTTTTAATCTGAATTCTGTTGCTCATTTGTGTGGAGCTAAGTCTTTGCTTCAACTGTCTGGAATTGAACGTGAGAGAACAGAGACCTCCACCAAGCTGGGCAGGACACCCAGCACAGAGTTGTTGCTCCGGCACATCATGTCTGGCGTGTGTCACTCCCCGGGCTGTGTCTCTTCTTGGAGTCTTTGGAACGCACTGGGGTCTCATTCTGCTTTGTGTCCACAGGCTCGCTTGGAAGTGCACCGGTTCGGGATCAGGGGTTACGGAAAAGGAAAGGAAAGAGTCCTGGAGCAGGAACGTGCCATAATGCTGGGCGCTAAGGTGAGGGGCTGCTTCTGTCTTCTGCGATCGGACAGGACACAGAAAACGGGAGAGCCCAGGGCAAGTCAGGGCACGGGTCACTGGGAGATCTTTGCAAAATAAAAAAATGATACCTTTTTTTTTTTCCTTTCATTTCAGCCTCCCAAAAATAGTTATGTGAATTACAAGGTCTTGCAGGAGCAAATCAAAGAAAAAAAGGTGGCGAAAGAAGAAGAAAAGAGAATGGTAGGAGTAATAGCCTTTTCATTCCTAAGCTAGAACAGAAAGGTGGCTGCGTTTGGGCATGGTGGAATGCCGGACCTGCTGCTGGGAAAGCAGTGGAGGCAGCAGTGAGATCTGGAGTCAAATGGTCATTTTCTCCACTTGTTCAGATCAGCTGCATTCTGTAATACCAGCCAGGTAGCCTGGCGCATTCCCATGAAAGGTTCGCTTTGAAACAGCAAACTGCCACTCGGACAGCACAAGCTGCTTTCATCTTTTTCCTCTATTGCATTTTACGTTGTGTAGAATGCGAGAACCTATGAAAACCCACAGAGGAAGAGATGTTACACCCCCCCCCTTTCGCCCAAAATGGAAGAGTCGATGTTTCTGCTGTCAGTCTTTTCTGGGACGACCTTTCATACTCTGAAAGAGTTTTAGGATGAAACTAAGTTTGTGTTCGTACGCCTACTTGAGAAAAATATTAAATGGTAGCTTACTGGCATTTGACCACAAACCTCTTGTCTTTTTTTGAGTCTCCGTTATCCATTACTGACACGTATATTATCTTACATTCTGAAATCAGGCCCAGGACACAGATATTTTCAAGAAAAAGAAGAGGAAAGGGCAGGAAGACAGGTGAGTGACACCGCCAGGTCCTGGGGTGGAATGATCTGGATAGACGTACCCGTCAGTTCTGAAAATAGCACCTTGAGTGTATGTGGTGTTTCTAGCCTGTTAGAGTGCTTCAGTGTCTCTCGTGTGTCCTAAGCAAGGCCTGTGAGGGGAAGACAGAAGGGAAGACATTGCCCGAGATCAAACAGCTACCTCAGAACTGAGTCGGGAATTCTCTCCAGTCTCCCATTTCCAAAGACCAGACACCTCATGTGACCTGTGGAGAAGCCGAGGCTGACATTTCCGACAAAAGACTTCTGTTCCCTCCCAAAAGCCTGCTGATTCGACAGCACGGCTGGGTCCGTATTGCCTGTCCCTTGACCGACCACGTGCGGTAGGGCCCCCAATCTGGGTAACGGAACACTGATGTCGTTGCTCTATTTTTGTTTCTTAGCTTTTGTTCATAAGCGCCTTTTCTCCCCCCTTGAATTACTGTTTCAAAATCAACTCTTCCTTGGACTCCTAGTGAGCTTGCACATGCCATCACGCGGCCGTTCGTTCTGCCCGTGTATGTGTCTGTCGAGGGTCCCCCGTGTGCCGGCGTGCGTGCGTGTTAGGCGTCAGGAGTATAGGCATCGTCACACAGGCGGTTTCCCTGCCTTTAAGGGGCTTAACACTGTAGTGAGGGAAACGCACCAAAACATACGAACAGGTAAGCAAGGGGGTGTCAGGCCTTGGCAGGTTCTGTGAAGAGGTTGCAATAAAGCATTAGAAGAGAAAATCACCAAGGATGGGCCATGATGTCATTCTGGGGGTGCGGGTGGGGCGGTGGCATCTGAGTTGAGAACTGAGTGAAGAGGAAGGGGCAGCCTGGAAAGATCTGTAGAGAACATTCCACACAGAAGAAACCAGTGCAAAGGCCCTGAGGCAGGAAGGCAGCAGCATGTTTCAGGGACCACGTGAAGGCCCGCAGTTGGGGTAGGGGAGTGGTGGATGGCACACACACGGGGGCACCTGGAGCTTGCAGGGGCAGGGCCCTGGCCACCTGGTTGTCGGTGCTGTAGCCCTTCCTTATAAGCTTAACTTTAGTCCTTTTCTGACTTTAACTGCAGGAAAGCCAAAAAGAAGAACTCAGCTCCCAGTATTTTGTCAAGTGGACGGATTGGGCAGGTTGGAAAATTCAAAAATGGGACACTGATTCTGAGCCAGGTTGACATCAAGAAAATAAATTCCTCCCGAGTGGCTAAGTGAAGTACTTCGTGACGTAGAGAGAGGAACGGTGTACTGGAACAGGACCCCTACGAGACT
>JAQQST010000873.1:0-14217 GCA_028646485.1 Cryptoprocta ferox
GAAGGAGTTTGCAAACTTCCGGTGCTTGGGCATAGCTGACCTTGGCATGGTGGGAAAGTGGGCGTGGCTGACCTGGGGAGGTGGGCGCGGCTGACCATGGGGGAGGTGGGCGTGGGGGCGTGGCTGACCACGGCATGGTGGGAAGGTAGGCGTGGCTGACCGCGGCATGGTGGGAAGGTGGGCGTGGCTGACAGCGGCATGGTGGGAAGGTGGGCGTGGCTGACCACGGCAAGGAGGGAAGGTGGGCGTGGCTGACCACGGCAAGGAGGGAAGGTGGGCGTGGCTGACCGCGGCATGGTGGGAAGGTAGGCGTGGCTGACCGCGGCATGGTGGGAAGGTGGGCGTGGCTGACCCGGCTTGGTGGGAAGGCCGTAGCCTTAGGCAGTGGCCTGACCTCCGAGGGCGCTGGCAAGTTATATAGTGTTTGCCCTGCTGCTGTGCTCAACAGGGATAATGACGGCCTTTCGTGGTTGCCTATGTTGTGTCTCAGCCCAGCACCTGGGGCACTTTCCTGACAGGCAGGGGAGAGGAAGGCGGGTTGTGGCCTCCAGCTCTACCCAGGCTGCCCCGCTCCCGTGTGGCCCCATTAGAGCCCCTCGGGTCCAGTCCCTACTGAAGAGGCAAAACCTTCTCTCCCGGGGACAGGACATTTCTGGGGAGTCCTGGGCACGAGCGCCAGAGAGGACAGTCCCCCAGGCCGGGTGAGCCCCCGTCTCCAGCCAGATCACCAGGAGAGGGCCAGGGCTCCCCAGAATTCCGGCCAGGACGAGGGAAAGATTAGGAGACTTTTCTCCTGAAATTCAAACAATTGGACAATCTGTTCTGGATCGATTTAGAAGCAGTGAAGTGGGAAAAAAAAATCAGAAAATATAGTGTGAAAGCTATTTTCTCTCTCTCTCAGTTGGGAAGAGGGACGAGCAGTGTATTTGTGGACTGTCCGAGGCCGTGGCTGGGGCCTCGTACCTCCTGGCCGCGCGTCCACCACTGCCCTGGCCCACCCATTCCCCCACTCCCTGCCACCTCCCCCTCCATGCCCAGTGCAGGGCTGGGCAACCGGGGTCGCAGAGGGGCACCATCCCTGGCCCTCTCCAGGAGCCTCAGGCGTGGGCATAGCCAAGGTGGGCACCCTGAGCTCAGTCCCTCCTGTGCAGACCGAGGTCGGAGAGGCACGGAGAGCCCCCCTCTCCGCTCTAGACTGAGGCATCCGTGTGCCAAGGACAGGTGTCTGTCTAGTTCAATCCTGCGTCTTCAGGGCTTAGGTGTGTCACCTAGTAGGTGCTCAGTGAAAGTTTCCTGCCTGGATCATGGACGGGAGGGAGAGAGGGAGGAAGGCAGGAACAAAACTGAGGTTTTGAATGAAGCAACCTGCTCACAGGTCACACGTCTGTTAGTGGAGGTGATAGCGATGGAACCAGATCTGTCTCCCCAATACCTGGGTGTCCCCCATTCCCCAGCCCTGAGGCCAGGAGCCGGGTCTGAGACCCTGAGACCCTCAGGGGCCTCCCACCAACAACCCCTTTCTTTCCCAGGCATGGCCTAGCCGACTCCCCCTGACACTCCACACGTGGATCTGTTTTTCATACCTCGAGCCAAATGTTGATTGTTTTAAAAGAAGCTTGTTCAGGGCGCCTGGGGGGCTCATCAGTTAGGCGTCCGACTTTGGCTCAGGTCATGATCTCACAGTTCGTGAGTTCGAGCCCTGTGTCAGGCTCTGGGCTGACAGTTCAGAGCCTGGAGCCTGCTTTGGATTCTGTGTCTCTCTCTCTCTCTGCCCCTCCCCCGTTCACGCTCTGTTTCTCTTTCTGTCTCTCAAAAATAAGCAAACATAAAAAAAATAAAATGAGCCTGTTCAGTGTGAGGCCAGAGCAGCGTGGAGGGGAGGCCAGAAGCCCAGATTCCTTCGCCCAGCTTGTCAGTCTGATTGTCCCCCAGGAGAAGGGGCCCCAGGGGTCGTGTGGGCTGGGTTCTGTGGATGGAGGAGTTCAATGAGGGGCCAGATCTGCCGGGAAGTCCTGAGTGTGGGCGGAGGGCCGGGACTCCAGCACCCGCTGGGAAATGGGACCAGCTTATTCCAAAAATGGTCTCTCCTCTGCTTTCCCCCAGGCCTTGGGAGAGGGGGAAATTCCCTGTGGTTTCATTTCAGGAAAGTAACAGCTCCCTCCCTCCCCACCACTTCCTCCCAATTGCCCAAGGCCAACAGCCAGAGGCCCAGAAGGAACCTTGCCTTGGAAACCAGCCCTGCTGATGCCACGGGCAAGTAGCTCAGCAGCCCCGTGACCTTGGGCAGGTGACCCAACATCTCAGAGTCTTCGCTTTCGAATCTGCAAACTGGGAGTAGAAGCCCCCCAGCTTTGAAGATTAAAGGAACTGGTATTGGTCAAATGCCATCCCAAGGCTGGACACGTAGTAAGGAGCTCAAGAAATAGTGTCTGTCTCCTGTTTCCACCATCCTGAAGGCCAGTTGTTACACACAGTTTAACTCTTGCTTGGGTTCTGCTCCAGGGCCTGGAGCCTCTGGGCTCTAGTCTAAGGAAGGTCCCCCCGGGGAGCCGTGGGGCGCTGGAAGGGGATGAGCCCGAGAAGCGCCCACCCTTAGCCGTGCCGGAGATGCGTGCATTGTGCCGGGTGTGGCCAGTTTGACCCTGTGGGGGGAGCCCTGTGCCAAAAATCTAGAAACCTGGGTACCAGTCCCAGGTCTGCTTCTAATGAGCTATGTGACTCCCCCTCCCCCCCAGAAATGACAGCCTCTGGGGGAACCTCTTGGGTCCACCTCTGAGGCTAATAATCCCCCCCCTTGGACCACTTCTCAGTGTGATGCGCAACTACCTCCCCCAGAACAGCTATAAACAAACCTCCAGGAAGGATGGGCAGAGAAGGGCAGCCCTGTCTCCTGACCACCCAACACGGCCCTGGGGTCACCTATGCGATCTCATTCAATCCTCACACCACCCCACGAGCCCAGATCAGCACCCCACTTCACAGGGAAGGGAAGGGGGAGGCGCCGACAGGCTAGGTCACACATCCAGGGGTCACAGGACAACCAGGTGCCCTCCCTCAGGCCCAGCCTGCGCTCCTGCCCTCTCTCTGGCCACCCTCCGCCAGGCTGGGTCCCGGCACCCGCCTCCTCGCGGAATTCCGCCCTCCCCAGCCCGGCCCTGACTGGGTTTCCTGCTGACAGAGCTCTTTCATAAATGCTTTTTGATGTTACCTCTCCGTTCCCCAGAAATTTTTGAGCCCACGTTCCCCAAAGCGGCGCACTAATTAGACCTCCATAATACTGTTTACCTAGATGTCAACCTAGGCTATTAAACTGAGCAATTTTCTCCCCATCATGAGCGATGTTCAGTTTTGAAAAGCAGGAAGGCTGCCGTGGGGGGCAGGGCTCAGCCCACGGAGGCCCCGAGTGATGAAGGCGCCCCCTCCGGGAGCCAGACCCTGTCCTGTCACCAGGGAGGACCTGGATGGGCCTCTAGGGTTGGGGGCGGGGCGTCGGCCTGGAGGACCGGCTTCCCTGAGCCGGGGCCCTCCATCTACACCCTCACTGGCATCTTTTGCTGCCAGGACGTCCAGGGAGCCCACCTGGGGGCGGTCAGTGGACACAGACAGGCTTCTTAGCGGTTCTCTCACTTCCAGAGTTCGAACGCAGGATGAGCACGGCTCTCCAGTTTGGGGAGGAGGGCTGGCGGTGCTGGGGAGGAGCCCCCAGGCTGGGAAGAGCAGGGAGCCGATGGGAAGGGAAAAGTGCCCCTTCGATTCCAAAAGCGGCTCCCGACCAACCAGACACCTGACAGGGTGGGCGTGGTGACCTCGGGCCTCCCTCCAGGTCACCTAAGACCTGCCAGTTCCTCTGGACAGGAGGGGGACTCTGGGAGTGTGTCTGAAAGGGGGTGGGCCGTCCCTCTCTCGAGGAACCCACGTGCCCGTCCACCTGTCACTCGGGCCTAGTGGCTGACCCCTCACTCCTCCTGGGAGGCCAGTCGTGGGAGGGGCTGGTAGAGGGAGGCCGCAAAGCCCAGGGGAGGGGGCATCCCAGGGCTGGGGACGACTGAGGGGCTCAAGTGGGGGTGCCAGGGGCCCCAGGGGCGGAGACGAGCAGGAGGAGGCTGCTGTCGGTCCAGGTCCGGGTCTGGGTTGCAGGGGTGAGCAGGAGTTCATAAGCGCCCAGGGAGGAGGACTGGGAGCCACTTCCTGCCACCTTTGCGAGTGTCCTGTTTCCCCTGGCTGTCCGGACATTGCCTCCAGGGAACCCTCTTAGGTGTGGAGGGCCCCTGGTGAGGCCAGAATTGGCTCCCCGTGGACCAGGGTGGCAGATCGGGCGAGGGACCCAGCCCAGCTACTCGGGGGGGGGGGGCAGCAGACGCCTGTAAGAGGGGCGTCAGGGCCTGGCTCGCCTCCCGGCAGCTGCTGGCTCGCCTCCCGCCCGCAGCTCTGGTGCCAACCGTGCAGAGTGTGGGCGGGAGGCTCGTTAACCCCCAGAAGCGGAGCGGGTCCCCCCCCCACCCCCCGCCCCCACCAGGCCATCGGTGGGGGCTCGGAGTGCCAGGTCGAGTGAGGGAGCCAGCTCACACGCACAGTCCCTGTGGTCTCCTTCATGGGCCTATTTGCATAATTTTGAAGTTGATTGGCCTGAAGGCAACTTCGCTTAATCACAGCTGACAAGTCTCTGGTTGCAGCAGCAGCTGGTGTCAATTAGCTGCGTTGGTGCCGCGTTTGTTAGAGCCGCTCGGCAGCCCCTCCCCACCCCCACCCCTGCTCATCAGGCCCGAAGGAAGGGGGGAGCCGGCAGGGCCTGGTGGGAGGAGCTGCTGGCTGCCCCCGGTGGCCCAGGGCATCTCAAACTTCAGGTGCCGGGACAGTTTGCAGGCAAAGCCCGGCCCGGCCCGGGGGCGGCCCAGGAGCCCGTGTGTCCAGCCAGCTCCCTGGAGCCACCCTGGAGGCAGCTCTGTGGACAGCACGGTGGGCACCAAGGCTCTGACGCAGGGTTCGCCCCCTGGGGCTGCCTGTTTGCTGATAAAGTTTTATCAGAACACAGCCTCACCCTTGTGCTCAGGATGCTGTACGGCCGCTTTCTGGTTCCGATGGCAGAGCTGAGTCATTGCAACAAGATCTAACGGCTCGGATGGCAGGTAACCGTCTGGACCTTTCCAGAAAACGCCTCCTAACCTCCGACTAGCCCCATGGGTCTCCTATGTGAGGTGAGCGGATGTCAGAATCCTCAGAAGAGCTGACCTAAAGATGCGGATTCCCAGATCCTGTGTTTCTAGCCGCTCCCAAGTCGGGCGCAGGGTCACGCTCCAGGCACCCTGGTCCAGCCACCTCTTACCACAGTCTGCATGCTCTCGTCCTGCTCAACACCATCCCCATTAGACAGAAGAGGACACTGAGGGTCTGAACGGTCCCTCGATTCTCCAAGGTCCTGAGCTGGTAGGCTCTTCCCCACCACACAGAGCATCCTCCTTGCAGGTGCCTCACCCCAGATACAGGACACCCCGGTTACTTGCCTCGGGCTGTTTTTTTTTTTTTTTTTGTAAATGTTTATTTATTTTTGATAGAGAAAGAGCATGAGTGGGGGAGGGAGACACAGAATCCGAAGCAGGCTCCAGGCTCTGAGCTGTCAGCACAGAGCCTGACACGGGGCTCGAACCCACGAGCAGGAAGATCATGACCTGAGGCGAAGTCAGACGATCAAGCGACCGAGCCTCCCAGGCGCCCCTGGCTCCGTCTGTTTTGAATCTGGGTTCCATGCTGGGGCGACAGCAGCAGCTGAGCAAGTCACCTGGTGCTGTCATCGTCCGTGGGTGGGGGAGCGTGATCATGGGAGGTTCCGGGGGTCAAGGGCGCAGCCGAGTGCACCTGGCACCTCGCGGGGGCTTTGCTGTCTGTCCTTCCCTAACATCTGCAGAGCGACGGGCAAGATTCGGTGTGTTCGGTTACCAACGTCTGTTTGGCGTCATCCCCCTCCCCCGCCCCCAGGCAGAGACCACCCTTCCTGCCAGCCCCGAATCACCTGGCGTCACTGCGAACGGTCAAGGGCACCTTGCGCACGACTTGCTCTTCGTCTCCCTCGTTTCCCCGTGACCCGCAGTGGGGAGAGGCGGGGCACCCACCTACCGAGGGAGAAGCGGGACCTCCCCGAGGCCGGTGACCTGTCCAGGCAGGTGCAAGGCAGCGCTGCGGTTCTGTGCCTGCCTGTCTTATGTCAGGTGGGTCCACCAGGTCAGGTCAGATTGTGGAGTTACACGGGAGGAGGGTTCATGACCAGCGTCCCGCGTGCACGGGCGAGGCAGCGGAGGCACAGAGCGTTTATGACCCGCAAGTACTCAAACGGACAGGGTCTCACTGGGAGGAGGCTGGGAAAACACGTGGAGACAGATCCTTAGTGGGATGGGAAAATCCCAGCACCAGGCCGAGAGCCTGGGAGGCAGACGCGAGCACAGGCAGCCTTTCTGGAGAACTCTGGCGGGCCAGCCCCCTGCGGACCCCGCCCAGGCCCAGCCCCCTGCGGACCCCGCCCAGGCCCAGCCCCCTGCGGACCCCGCCGCAGTGCCTGGGAGTTGGGACTATTTAAAATTGGTGGGGGAGGGGGCATAATCTTTTTTATTTTTATTCGTATTTTTTTAACATTCATATTATATTTTAAAAAGTTTTTTTTTCAAGTTTATTTATTTGAGAGAGAAAGAGAGACAGGGAGGGGCAGAGAGAGAGGAGGAGAGAGCATCCTAAGCAGGCTCTGAGCAGTGAGCGCAGAGGCCTACATGGGGCTCGAACACACGATCTGTGTGGTCATGACCTGAGCCAAATCCAAGAACCATCGCTTAGCCGACCGAGGTCCCCGGGGGGGGGGGCCCCAAGCAGTGGCTTGATATTTTATTGCCTGGACTCCAGGTAACTAGGTTGGTCCCTCCCCCGGCGCTCTCCCACTGAGATCCATGCCGAACCTTCTTTATTTACTTGTTTGTCTATCAATAACATAACACACATTCTCGAACCCACCACCCAACGCAGGGCTAGCACATTGGCCCTGAGTGCCCCCCTCCCCCCGCCCCCGAGAACCCAAGCATTATGTGCGCTCCCCTCTGTGCCCGGGTCACAGCCACATGCTGCCTTCAAGAGCACATGTGTCTCTCCAGCTCTTTTTAGTCTCAGAAAGTGGACCTTGCCAAGTGTGACCTGGGGACCTCAGTTTCTCCCTCGGCCCCATGTGGCTAACATGCCCCGTGATGTTGGGCGTGGCTGTGTTCCAGTGTTTGGGCATACCGCAGTGCATTCGTACCGCAGTGCATTCGTACCGCAGTGCATTCGTACCGCAGTGCATTCGTACCGCAGTGCATTTTCCCGTCTATCCACTTGGGCCGTCTCCAGGGTTTTGCTCTTCTAAACTGTGCTGCCGAGAACATTGTCGTGCGTGCGTGGTGCCGCAGGCCAGCAGAGCCTGGGGGCGGGGGGGGGGTGGTTGGTGGCATTTACCATGCAGTGACTGGGCACCCGATATTAAGAGGTCATCCTTCCTCCCAGTGTCCCGCGTCCCAGCCCACTAGGCTGGCTGGTCCGTGCTGTGAATTCAACTCTGGCAAAAGTGAATGAGGGACTCCTACGCAGGGGGATCACGGAGAGTTCCGTGGAGCTGCGCTGCTGCCCGGGTGTCGCGGGCTCTCAGGGACCGGCATGCGGGGCATTTGCTTTGACTAGTCATGTAAAACCATCGAGGTGGGCCAGGCTCAGAGAGGTGCAGGAGCTTGCCCAGGGCCACACAGCTGACCAGTGGCAGAGCCGGGACCCAGGCCCCGAGCGTCTGGACCCCAAGCTCCGAGCCCGCCCTCTGGCGCTCTCTCACCTTGGTGAGCATGTCTGTTGCACTGAAACAGCCCTTGCGCCCGCCTCCCGTGGCACGTCTGTTCCGGGAACCCCCACCCCCACTTATCCTTCCGGAGGCCAGGAGCCTAGTCCCGGCTCTGCCACTGACGGGCCGGGGGGCCCAGGCTGTGTTGAGATGAGGGGCGCCTGGTTCCTCACCTGTCAATTGCAGATAATCCCAACTCCTCCTGATCCTGAGGATTAAATTAATTCTGGCCCGCAACCCCGCCAGGCTGGGTCGGGCTCTTCTCCTGGGCCCCAGGCCTCCACTTTCCCCGTGACAGCACGGTCCCTCTGGGGGCCTCTGCCCACCTGGGCCGTAGTCGGATACGGGGAACCCAGCACAGTCTGAACTTGGTGGTCCACAGAGTGCCTGTTCTTCCGGGGGATGAGAAAGGGGGTTCCTCTCTGGCAAAGCTCAGGCCACTGGGGGGGGTGTACAAGGGTAGAAGGGAAGGGGGGGCAGTGGCCTCCTTCATGACCCAGCTCTAAGTTCCACCCGCCCCTGTCCACCCAGCTCCTCGGGGTGGCCTTTGCGCACGCCCGGCTGCCCAGCAGAGGACCGTGTGGACAGATGTAGGGGCGCCCCACAGGGTCAGGGCCAGCACCTCCCTCTTTCCTCCCACCCCTCCCCCATCCAATACAGTAGGTGCTCCAATGCCCCCCTTCCCCGCTTTGCTCTGTTTCCCCGTCCCCTCCCCGCCTAGGAGTGTAGTGCCCTTAGTTGATGGTGGTCTTCACGAGTTACCGGAGCCGGCCTTCGGCACATGGAGTGCTCACCTGGGCCCTGAGGGCTGAACGGGGTCTCCTCCCCGTCCTCTGCCCCTCCCCTCCCCTTTGCACCTGCCCCCCCCAGCCCCCTAGCTCTGTCCAGTCTCGTGGCGTCTGCTGAGGTGCTGGCATGCCCTCCCCCCCAGGCCCACCTTCTCCTGGTCTGGACCAGGCGACTTACCTGTCAGAGCTCAGCTTTCCTGGGATCGGGGCCCTCCCATCCGCTCCAAGCCCTGAGTCACACTTGTGGGTATTTGGTTGGCTCCGTGAGGGTGGGGCGGGTCTGTTCAGCCCACCCACCACGCGCAGCCCCCAGCCCAGCGTCGCGCCTCGTATGGAACGAAAGAACGAACGAATGAATGAATGAATGCATCCATGCCTGCCTCCGTGGTCCCTCCCAGCACCCCTTCAAGGTGGGTGTGTTGTCTCCATTTACAGGTGGGCATCCGAGGCTTGGCTTCGGCTTCTGTTCTCCCCCCGAGGAGGGGTCCGGGGGCCAGGGCCCCCTCACACCGAGGGAGGCCGGAATAGAGGCCCCGGCCTCAGGAGAGAAATCGAGGCCACCCTCCAGACAGGCGTTCTGCGGGCCTGTCTTTCCTCTTCCTGCCCTGACACTTTCAGTGATTCATTCTTCATGTGATATTTTTGTGTTTCTCCAGTGGGGGAACAAATGCCGCTGGGATTTCCAGGGGTTGTTTTATCTCCATGGTGCCGCCAAATAACCCGAGGGAACAGACCGAGGCAGAGGATTGTCCCTCGATGGCCTCAGCTGAGCCCTCCCCCTAACCAGGAAGGAAACTGAGGCTGAGCGAGGAGGAGCCGCTTGCCCTGTGAGCCGGGGTGGCACCGAGGGGAGGCCGCAGACCATCTGGGGCCTTCAGCAGGACTAGGATTTCCGGCTCAGTCTCTCCGCTCTGTGCCCTTCCCCGGGCCTCAGTTTCCTCACCTGTAACATGGGGAGAGCGGCAGTGCCTACCTCCAACGTTCGAGAGAGTACTGTACGGGGAGTGTGCAGAAGTGGCCCGGGGCAAGCGCTTGAGGAAGGGGACCATGGAAACAGGGCGAGTTTAGAACTTGACCCCAGAGCCCAGCTGGCTGGGTGGAGGGCACTGCAGATGGGAGCGAGCCCTACCAGGGAGAAACTGGAAGAATGTGTTCTGGGGTGGGGGGGACTGGAGGAGACAGCAGTGGTCTCTAAGGTAATGGTCACCTGCACACTATTTCAGTCACAACACCCCAGCGCCCCACACTACAGTTTGCAGAGAGCTCTCCTCCTTCGCCTTTGACCCTACAGCGGCCCCACGGAGCAGGTGTTCTCATGTCCGCCTGAAATGGGTGACTTGGGGGGAGCATAGGGAGTGTAGGTCTAAGACTCCGGGCTCTCCCACCTGGGCTCCCTGGCCCCAGAGTTGGGGTTTGGGGTTTCTTGGCTGAGGTGACCGGCTTCCACCGTGAGGCTGATGCCCAAGGTCACTGGCAGTGACAGTAAGAAATCGAGACCCGGTGTCCGCGGGAGGAGCAGGCATGTTGCCCTAAACCTCTGCCTGGATCTGCGCTGTGTCCTCTGAAAGCCCGCTCTTGGCAGTCAGGTGAACCTGGCATCCAAGCCAGTGAGTGTGGACAGAGCTCCTACTCCTTAGGCAGCAAACATTTATTTAGCATCTGTTGTATGCAAAGTATGGTGGGGGCCTAAGAGGCACAGAGGTGCCCCCTGCCCCCCGAAGCTTGCAGCAGGGGGGGGGAAGCGATTAGCCAGCGGGTAGGGTGAGGATCTCAGTGCTCACTAAAGGCACAAGCACGGCATGGAGGGAAGAACTAGAGAAACTCGCATGTGCGTGTGGTGTTCAAACACACTGTCATTTGCTAAGGGGCACACAGGAAGCTCTAAACCGCTGGCTTTGGAAGCAGTGGGCAGCACCAGATGGGAGCCCCTTGTGGAGACCTTGCTAGATAAACGGGTGCTCTGCTGGTGTTTCTGGTCCTTTCTGTCCCCAGCGAGGTGGGGGCATGTCCCCATCTTGCAGACCAGGTACCTGAGGCCAGTGAAGTGACTTGTCTAGCACACCCGGCTGGCGAACGGCAGAGCTCAGAGCCCGGGCCAGGTGACGTCCGCCCCCCGCACCCACCATGAGCCCGTGTGCAGTCAGCCCGCCCTGAGTTCAGGTCACGGCCCTGCCCCCTTCCAGGTCCGGGCAAACCACTGAGTCTCTCTGAGTTATGGTTTCTTATCTGAAAAATGGGGCTGATGGTGCCTCCAGTCATTCACCGATCTTGCAGGTGTTTATGAAGTGCCTACTATGTGCCAGCCCTCATGCTGCTTAGAGCGACATGGTCCCAGCCGCGCCCGGTTCACACGCGTGTGATCCGCGCAGTCGCACAGAGCCTGGCGCACAGAGGGACCTGCGCCTGCCTTTGTGTTCTGCTGTCGCTATCTAGAAATGCTGAATAACTTTTGTTTGTTTGTTTTTTGTTTTTATTTTTCAATTTTTAATGTTTAGTTTTGACAGAGAGAGAGCGAGACAGAGTGTGAGCACGGGAGGGGCAGAGAGAGAGACACAGAATCCAAAGCAGGCTCCAGGCTCTGAGCTGTCAGCACAGAGCCCGATGCAGGGCTCGAACCCACAAGCCGTGAGATCATGACCTGAGCTGAAGTCAGACACTCAACCGACTGAGCCACCAATGCCAGGCGCCCCAGTGCCGAATAACTTTTTAACAAAGGCCTGCGTTTTTCATTTTGCACCGAGCCCTGCAAATATGTCACCGGTCCCGGGTGCCAGCCTTTGTCCCGCTTGCGGCCCGGTGGAAGAGACAGATGTGCTCAGGGAGCCGGTGCGCCAGGCACGCGATGTAAACCGCCATCTGTGTTTAAAGGAAAGGCGGACGGGCTTTGAGCGCAGCGGCAGGGGTCACGGGGACCCACTCTGATCTGACTCCGTGCGGGCGTCTTGCCTCCCGGAGCGTTTATTCCCAGGCTTCACATCTCAGGGTGAGATTTTCATAACCTCGGAGTCGGTGTCGTCCCGGAAACAAAAATTCGCAAGCCCAGGGTCAGGTCTGCGCCGCAGAGGGGGGACCTGGGAACCCGGGGACCCGCGGCTTACACGTTTGTGCCTGTGCGCGCCGCCGGGGTGTCCACGTGTGCGTGCTGTGTGCACGGGTGTGCCGCCTGGGCTGTGGGCACGCTCACCAGTCAGGGCAGACGGGGCGCAGGAGCAGAGCGCAGGGTTTGAATCCTGGCCCTGGCCCCTGCCCTCCGCCCACACCTGGGGACGGTGACAATACGGCATCCGGGTTGGCGTGAGGCGAGAAGTAAGTGAGCCCGCCCCCGGGCAACAGGCGACGCTCATCCCGGCCCTGGGGACGGCCCTCAACACCTGTCAGCTGCTGCCTCCCCGTCAGTGCCAACACCTGCCTCTTGGGCACCTGCTGTCCGCAGGACGGGCTGTGAGTCCCCAGAGGGCCCGGCCCCGGTGTCATTGCTGTTCAGTACTCCGACTCTGCCCCCAGACCCTAGTCCCGTTCCCGTGGTGGCCAGACTGTGTCCAACCTGCTTGTGTCTGAACGGTCCCCGGTGGAGCTCATGAGGTAGTCACTGAATGGGCCTCCAGAAGAGGGGCCTCTCCCGGGACAGGGGTGTGGGGAGGGGGCATAGCCGGGGCGGCTGCACGGATCAGGTGGCATTTGAGCCGGGGGTGCCCAGGGAAGGGCCAGCCGGAGCAAAAGGTCTGACTCCTGTGCTCTGATCTCTGCCACCGGGTGCCCGGGAAGCTGGGGCCTGGCCTTGGAGATGCTCCTTCCACCCCTCCCACCCCTCGTGCACCCCTGCAGGCAGGGGAGGGGCAAGGTGGGACATGAATGTGTAGGGGACAGGCATGTCACCAGTCACGTGCTCTTCTTTGTTCTCAGTGCCAGGAAATTCAGGGCTTGGGGGCCAGATCCTAAGAGAGCTGGGCCCCAGGGGTGAGGCCTGGGTTCCCGTGGTCCCATCCCCCGGTTGGCACTCAAGGCACCAGGCACACAGGCAGCATGGTCCCGCCCACGCTGGTGGCGGGTGAATCCCAGTGACAATCCTGAGGCAGGGGCAGGCGGGACTTTCAGGAACCCACCCAGGGGACTGAGAGAGTCGAGGGGAGAAAAGCTCCCTGAGAGACGGACACCCAGCTAAGCCTTGAAAGCCGGGTGGAAGTCGCCCAGCTGCAGGAGAGGGGAAGGGTTTCCCAGGCGGGCGGGACCAGCATGTGCAAAGGCCCGGCGGAGAGGGCTGATGCTTGAGGAGCAGAGAGAGTAAAGGGCTGGGAGCAAGGCCCGGACGGTGCAGGGCCTCAGGAGCGAATGTGGACTTGAACACGGAGCTGGCGGGACTCCCAAGGCGGTGGGCTGCTGGTCAGGTGGGCACTTCAGGAAGCTGGCCCTGGGGCCACCAGGACCTGGATGGCTGTGCGAGGCTGGGACGGAGGGAGCCCGCTGCACGCCAGCTCCGTCCCGGGCCTCTCTCCGCTGTCACAAGGGTCCTGTGGATTAGATACTATTTTTATCCCCATTCTAGGTCCAGGGCGCCTGGGGAGACTTGTCCCAGGCCACATGGGGGGTGGTTCCAGAGGAGTCAGGACCTGGCCCCTGAGCGTGGTCTGAGCTCCAGCACCCAGCCGCCGGGCCACGCTGCCCTTGACCCAGGCCAGGTGGGTGGGGGTGCGGTGGTCCAGGAAGAGGTCGTGGACGCCCAGAGAAGACGCGGCATCTCGAGGTGACTTTGGCAAGCCCGTCTGCACGGCGCCCCGGCCCTGCCCCTCGCCCCTCGGCCGCCCCGCGAGAAAACCGATCTGTCGTCGTGCCCGGTGGCGCTTGGTTCATCTTCCTCAGCTCCGCGTCTCCACACGCCCTCCCGCGTCTCCTCTCCAGCCTCGCCAAATTCGGTGTTTAAAAATAATCCTCAAATCTGGGAACAGCCGTCCCCAGCTGACCCGAGGGGTGGACCGCAGAGATGCGTGTCCGACTCGTGATTCCGGATGCGGTCGGAGCTCAGGGGAGTCCTGCTCATCCAGAAGGTTCTTCCAGTGATTTGAGTTTTATTGCTGGCCACGAGCTACCCTTGTGGGCCGTTCACCAGTTTTCAGAGAAACAGAACCCAGGACAATAAATCCGATCCGCCTGTGGGAAATGTGATTTCTCGGGGGTGCTGGGGAGGACCCGGAAACTCCTGCAGGCCGGAGGTGGAGAGCAAGATATAGGCCGGGTTGCTTGGCCTCCTGTCCGAGCCACTGAGTGGCTTGTGTGGCCCTGAGCCTCAGTTTCCTGCTCTATGAGGCGGGATTTGATGATCCCCTTCTCCGACTGGCCGGGGATCACCTGAGATGACGCAGTGAAAAGTCAGAGTTCGCTACTCGGGGGGCGTTGGGGGGGGGGGGAATCAGCCAGAGGAAGCCGGACCCGGGGCCGCCCGGTGGAAGGGTGCTCACCCTTTTCCCACAGGTGTCACCTGTGGGGGTCTCAGGGGGCAGGACCTGATGGCGTGGCACACCGTTGTCACCCAAGCTCAGGGTCCCTGAGCCCACGTCCCCCTGCTGCAGACCCCGCGGGGGCTTTGGCCTTGTA